>VUYV01000024.1:3464812-3594195 GCA_008711295.1 Anarhynchus alexandrinus
AAAAAAAAAACAAAACCTAAACCTTAGGTTTTTTAAAAAAAAAAAAAAAAAAAGGAAAAAGAAATAAACCCCAAAACATTTTATGTACCCTCTGTTATGTTAGTCTGCTATGACTACATCACACCAAGTTACCTCTGTGTTTAAGGCCTACTCCTGTCGGACTGAGAGTGTTTGTCTCTTTTAAAGTCATGTATTTTCTCTCTCCAAAGCAGTGTTTCTAAAACTGTGAAGCTGGTCTCTCTAGAGAGAGTCCATTCTCTTCCAGAGAAGACTAAAGCAATTCTAGGGAAAATGAGCTGAAAAAAAGGATTTTCTAAAAGAACATCAGAGCTAGGTGTTGAATACCCAGCTGTGAACCCAAGTATTCGATGGATTCATTCCCCAGCCCCCAGCCCAGTGAGGAATTGGCTACAGAAAGACAGAAAAGAGAATAGCGAGCCCTGACCACAGAATATTTTAATGTAAAAACACATTTACTTTTTTGTAAGGTCTGTACCTTTCCCAAATTTCCATCAAGGTATGTATATAATGTCCTTATAAGAATAGGAAATATGGTCAATCTGAATATAATATAGTGGAGAGCATATCAGTTCAACAAAGATTCCCCAAACACTCATTTTAGACCTTTGGACCCATAGGTGAGATTTGAATTCCCTCCAATACAAGGTTATCAGTTTCTCTGGTGGGTGTGGAAGAGTGGTGTGAGGAGCTGGAGATGGTATAGAAGCAGACGCGGGCATGAGCACACATGAACTTCAGGATGTATTGAAATCTGTGAGGGTGCTTCAGCACCGTCTGTGATCTGTATATACAGGAGCCATTCTGCAGATTGTTTTATGTTTATTTTACTGTCACTCCCATGTCCCTTTACACAGATATGTACGATTTGGTTCAGGCATGGGTTTTTTGTTTGGAGGGGTGTGGGCAGTTGTCATTTTTTTTCCTCTGCAGACAGCTTTTTCTATACAAACATGGAATCTAGCTCTTCACCTTATTATTACTCATTATGTGGTAGTGTTATTACATATGCATTGATACATGCAAGTTTTTAAACGACATCTATGGAACTTTGGCCTCAATACCATTTACTTTCATGAAAACTTTGGCACTAGCAAATTAGAAACACTCTGAAACTGTAAATATTTTAAACAGAAACCAATGCATTCAAGATTTACCATGCTCTCTAGAAAGGCTGAAAAACTAGGGTTTTCGGGACCACCGATTTCAAGGTTTTCAAGACGTGTCACCTGTACACTGCCACATTAAACTTCCTCTCGCAACCTTTCCTCGGAGAAGTAGCTGCTTAACAGTGTGACTGTATAAAACCTCCAATGAATTTAAAGATAAGACGTAATTTCATTCTGCTCAAATCTGTATTGAACTGTCATGTCTCTCTGACCATGTTGACATTATTCTGCTCGTAAACACAGCTTTAAGTGTAAGCACAGATATAGCAGCGTAGCGCCGGGCTGCCTGTAACCAGCAGAGGGATGCAGTGTGGGAAGGGGAATTGCTGGTTTAACTGTACAATCCATCGAAGCAGTAGCATAAGTATGAGACGTGATCTCTAATAAAACTCGAGCATGCGACTGGATTTAAATCAGGGTCACCGAATAAGAATCAGGCCTCTAGTTCTCCACATGGCTGCAAAATTAGCCAGATTAGACTGAGCTAAATTGGATGTTCTTCCAATATCTGCAGTGAACAAAGAATGAGAATCATATGGAAATTCTCCTAATGTGTATGAATCACTTTCTTTTACTTAGATGTTTTACTTTTCTACGTCAGTTGCAATTTCCTTTAAACCATTTTTATCAACCAGTAACTTTTGAAATAGGGAAAAATGCCATTACTGCCTGAGGAAAGCCTTAAGTTCTTACTTTGTCCTCACACGTCTTTGTTCTGGCTGGATGAAAGACTTCACTCCACTATATGGCATTTCCATCGCATTTAAGAAAATCTACACTATATTGGTTATAAGCATGTCTCAATGGAATAACAGCTTAAACAAATTACTTGGATTATTGCTAGTGTTATATTGACACACAAAGGCAACATTTATCAGTTGTCTGCATTTAGTAATTGAACGGTAAATGGAGGCATGCATGCACTGAAAACTCTTACAAGAGTAATACTGCATTTTATTGCCAATAACAAGTCTTACTTGCTTAGAGATGGTATTTTTTTTCTGCATTTCTACTCATTAAAAAAAAAAAAGAAAAGAAAATGACAACGGTTTCTTGCCATTTTTACCTGGAGGGCACATTTAGTTAAAAGGGCAGAGCAAGATTTAATCACTGTTATATTGCTGATGATTAACCAGAATTCCTCTTGATTAATCAGAATATCATCAATCATATGCTTTTAGCAAAAGATAAGCAAAAAAATCACAATTTCTTGCAATTATAGTAATGCTTTAATTTCCAGTATAAAAATTCATCATAGTTTGTTACAGCTTTATAATTATTAAATTATGCATTTTAACAATACATTCATGCATATTCTGAAATAGTGATTCCACCTCTTTGAACTTCGTTTTTGGACTCATCACTGCCAAGTAAAAGGTAACTTCAGACAGCGGTGAGGGCCCTATTCTGCTGCAGTGGAAACTGAAATTTCTATTTCTTTCAGCAGTAGCTGGATTGGCCAATTTTGAAAAGATTGCTACTCTGAATAAGGCAGACGTGGCAGGTACTGCAGCTGAATAGTGGAGCCAGACTCTGTTTAACATGACTTCTCAGGGCTGAGAACTTCTGACAATGTTTACATCCACGTGTGACTGAAAAACAGGAAAACTGGATGAATCTGAGCAATCAAACCTGGATAATATGAAAAGATTTATATATTTACGGAAGTAATTTGGTTTGAAACAGTAACTCTGACATCTCCAAGCACGGTTTTATCTGACTTCTACCTTGCTTCCTCTTTTTTCTCTCTGCTTTTTCCTTAAAGAAATTATGAAGGACAATATACAGAGAAACCTAGTATCATTTTAGTCTTTGGATGTTTTATGTCTCTCTTACAGTATCCCATGGATACTGAAGTACAGAATCATGTTCTGCATTCACGTCTCCGTTTTACAGTGGCTTTCCAAAAGAAACGTTTGCAGCACTGCAGCTGACACAGAGCTGAATAAATAACAATGAATAAAACTTTGTGTGCAGTGTTTGTTTTGCAAACTTGCATAAAATATGGTCAGCATTTTAAAATTACATTTTGCAGCACTTGCTTCACACCTTATTCTCAATTTTAAGGCGATGACTTTTGCATGCAATTTTGCCAAACTTGAAGTTTTTCCTAATTCTCATCTGAAAGTTTTCCTTGTCTTTTTATATTAGAGAGCCATTTCTAAACCTATATCAGAGGGGGTTTTTATTGCAATGTTTTTACAATTCTGTTGTTCGCGGCAAACCCTTGACATTTGGCAGAGAGCAAATCTGGGGCTAGTGGTGTATCTTTTCCTCATCCTGTGATTTGCAGATCAAATATAGCCATGATATGATACTTCATAAATCATTGTTTACTTCCTTTGATCTCTGTTCAATATTGTGTTCACATACAAAACCCAAGGGAAAACAAATATTCAAACTCGCATTTTGCTGACAGTGGTGCTGAAGCACCAGCAACGTACAGGGCACTGGGAACAAAAGTGCAGCCCGTCTAGCTCTGGATTTGAAGCTCAGGTTCAAGGGTGGGCTTAAACGTGCTGGGGACCACAGCCAGGATATTTTCTTTTTTAAATGGTGGCCCAGCTGTAGCTTGGATTTAAAGCATCTTCATCACACTTGCCATGCCTGCTGCTGAAATGGATGGAGGAGCTTGGCTCACTTTGCTTCGTGTATCCAAAATACAGGAAGGAGAGCTTAGCCTTGGCTTTGGGCATCGTGCTTGAGCTAGAACTTGCCTTGTATGAGCGCGTCAGGGTTCAGTCTGAACCCACGGTGCCTATAACACGGATTCAGCTGGAGCTTGGGACCCACATCAGGCTGCCAGTGTGCAACACAGCTGGAAGGGCAAGGAACAGGGAAGTGATTTTGTCAGGAAGCAGCTGATGACGCTGGGAAGGAAGCTGCGAGATAGCGCAGGAACACACGTGAGCTCGTGGAACCTGCCTTGCCCTCAGCCTTAGAGAAAGAACGCAGGTGGCTGTGACGATAAGAAAAAAGGAAAGAAAGAGCAATGCTTCTTGCACAACAGTGGAGTTTTTGAAAAGGCCATTTTGATTAAATAAAAAGAAAAGCAAAGTGTTTTAACTTATTTTTAGACTAATTTTACATGCTTCTGGTTGTGAAACAAATGGTCATGACAAATCACACTGTTCTCACTAATGTCTGTGGGATATCAATGCAGAATCTGACTGCTTCCAAGTGACTAAGTACACTATTTTAGCTTTGCCCCGGCAGCCAGATTCTCTATTGGTATCCCGCTGATGTTTCTTATAATACATAGATTGAGTCATACCAAGCATTTTTTTGGGGAAAAGCTGTTTTATAATTCACTTTTAGAACCTCAGTACAATCAAGCAAATGATAATATCACAATCGGTGACCCTCTGCGTTTGTAGACAACTCTCTTGAGAAATTAAATTGATTTTCTTTATCTTAGCATGTAAATATCCCCAGCGCACACTTTGACCTGTTGTTTGCAGTGTCTTTAACACTGAAGAATGTAGTGTTAATAGATTTTATGAAGTCAACAATGGCAGCAGTTGTAGCATTTTGATCATGAGTTATACCTCACCATTTCTCTCTTGCTGTCCTATGAAACCTGGGAGGCTTTATCATGGTATCTAATTAACATAAATGAAATGCTGAAATTTTCCTTTGATTTTATCAGGTACAGAATGTAGTTAACTTGAAACAAATCCGCCAGTTTGTAGAGAGAAAGCATTCTGCTATGCAGAACTAGGTATGTTGGACATAGACTCTAGTCGTCAGCTGTATAGTTTGGTTTGCTCTATGTCAGATGCTGACCAGTTAGGACCTGATCCAAAGGCTGGAGAACTCACTGAAAAAAAAGCAATCTCATTAACCTTAATGGACTTTGAATCTGGCCTTTATTATAGCCACCCATCACACGGAGAACTTGCATTAAAACAAGCATGCTGGAACAAATCTAACAATAATAATAAAGAAAGTTCAAACTCAGTTATTAATATGAAATGTTATGCAAAAAATCACAGAAACACTGTTTACATTAAAGATACGTGATGCTTCAAAGTTTTTGACCTATCTGAAGCATATCTCACTCCACTGATTTTTCACTAGTTATATAATTTATTTGGTTCTGAGGAGACATTAACCTTTAATTGCTTTCTTTAACAACATTTAGTAAACAGACTGATAGCATGGAGATGATCTATGCAAACAGCAAAGAAGGATTTCTTCAACTCATGTTACCATGACAATTTAGATTTTTCCTGTCAACTCTTGAGAAGCTCCAAAGTCATTTCTTTAAAGCAGTGAATCAGGGAATATTTTGGAAACTGAAGTTGCTCTCTTTTTTGAATTTAGTATCATTTAACACAGTGAGTGGCCTGACCCAAAAGATTTTAACATCTACAAACAAGAACTATTGCAAAAAATATAACATCGTGAGACCCTCTTCATGGATCTCTGTTGATTTATACCAGCAGAGAAGCTGACTTCAGATGCATTATCAAGTGATTTAGATTTCGTTTATTAACTATATGATAATAATAAATAATCATCATAAACCCAATAATGGATAATGAAGAGCGGAGAGGCCAGCTTATAGTTGTCATTTTGATCTTCATGACAATATTTTATTTTGCAGCTATTTTGAGGAAATTAGATTACAGAGGGTTTGTAGAACAAAGAAGGACTAATCATTTTATTTTTGTAATTGGAAAATTAGTTCAAGGAATGAGGAATAAAATCAAAAGGCTGTTGTCCACATTTAAATTACTGTCCAAGATACTTCCCATATACAATGTTATTGCTAATCAAACTGAACTTCCCTCTTTTTATTTGTTTTAAATGAAATGGATTGTTTTGAAAATACCTAAAACTAGTCCAAACTAATTTAATTCTTAAGAAGCAAATTACTGGCTTAAAGAGGCATTTCTTGGGTTGCTGTTAGCAGTGAGGGAAACATGGTAAAAGAAAAGAAGATAACGTGAAGTGCTGTTTCTGCTGGGAAAATAAGTTTCTCTGTATAGAAGACAAGAAAAGTAGCTCAGTAATGGTTTTCTTTTTAAAATGTTCCTGGCAGATGATGGCTACTGAGTTGGTGTAGTTTGTTTACCGCTTTGCAATGGATTTGAGATGAGTCATATCACATTAGAAGGAAAATTGAGAAGTTGTTTTGTCAAAGTGAATTCAGTTTTCCTTTTTTTCATATATACTCAAATTATTAGTTCTCTTTAAACAGAGACGCCTAATTGATTTTCTTTTAGTGTTGATTCTTGCTGTGTCCATAAATCCAAGTTCCTGTTGCTAGAAGTGGTAAGTCCAGATCTCTAATTTCTGCACACTGGATAAGGTGACTGAACTCGGTATCCTTTCCGTTAGCCTTGTGAATCTTCTTTAAAGTATTAGCCATTTTATTCTCAAGCTAATTGGGACCACAATAATTTCAACTTCTACAAGCACGGGGTTTTTTTTTTGCAAACCTTTCTATCCCCTCGTCTTCAGAGCAGGAGTTAACAGAGTAAGGACTGTAGGATGGGTCCTCAAGATTTCATGTCATAGAGAAATCGTTATTTCTGCCTTATTTCCTTACTGACTTTGTAAGTCCACTTTACTGGTAATTCATCTCCATGTATCCACGAACAGTGTTAAGGTAAAGTGGTACTTGTTTATACAAATATTTGATAAAGAAACAGGCTTGTGGATGGAATACATTTATGATACATCAGGTCATACGCATTCAACATGAAAAACAACCTTCTTTTTCCAAAATATCTGATGGAAGAGGAGATCCATTTATTGAATAAAAGAACATGTACCTACTGAACAATAAAAGCATCGGTCTGAGGTCATTTTACCTGCAAAACAAGTTTTAGTGTCAAGTTCAAGGACTCTGGGAAGGGGACAGAAGGTACTGTTTATTGTCAAGAGCCTAGATTTGTATTTCTACTTTCTTTTCAGGAGTGCCTAATATCTGCAGTTCCCACTGCTGTAAGAGAAAAGTGGAGATCTCAGCACTTTTGAGTATCAAGGAATTTGTACTGTACTTACTTTTACACTTAAGAATCATCATAATCTGAATGTAATATAGGGCTGTAAAGAGAATGGATAGAAAACAATATACAACATTTACTACTGTTATCTCCTAGGTAGTATCTGAATTAAGTAAAGTTTCCAAATCTAGAATTTTTGTGTTACTTTTTTAGGTAGGAGAGATTCCCCAAGGGAAGTTGTGATTTGTTTTTCTTTAAAACTGTTGTACTTAAGTTATTCCGTGTATTAAAAAAAAAAAACAACCTGGATCTGATGTACCCTGGAACAAAATGTTTGTGATTACAAAGCAAACATTAAAAGCAGCAGCAAATCAGAATTTGGAGTGAAGCCAACTCATAGACTACTGGCTCTATTGGATAATGGAGACTGTTGTCCTGGCCCCAAATTAAAAACAGTCAGTTCCACCTCCACTTTGTTTCCTCTATGAGTATTCATCATTTTTACATTTATCCCACATTGATGGTAACTAATTGCACTTCCTTGGGCCTCCATTTTTCTTTCCAAGAAACAGGCTGCTTGTAGGGGGTGAGGCAGGAAAAAGGTATCTACCCAGTTTTACCACTGTAGGATAAACACCGAGCCTCTTTTGATACGATTGTGTGTTGCTCTGCAGACCATATTTGCGGGATGGATAGATTTGTGCAAATGTTTTGAATGTGCTTTGTCACATAGCACTGGTACTTTCAGGTACAGTTTTGCAAAGCAGAAGCATTTCGTGCAACTGTCTCGACAGCAGTTTGCTTCTCAGATCTACTCGGTCACACTGCTGTTGTCTAGGTACTATTCCCAAAGAGTGATGTGCATGAGGATCAGGTCCCCTGGGGGGACAAAATCAATTAAAAAAAAAAAAAGAAACTGCTCTTTGACGCTAGAAAGATAATGTATTGCCCACTGTGAAAAAATAAGCTATTGTGGTGACAGAGACTGTGTCAGGTGAGGGATGGGCATTCAGCACAGAGGACAGCATAGGCAGCCGATGGAAATCATTCTTGTATTTCATTGACATACTCTCCAATACTACTGCTGAGGAAGATAAGCTACCTCAGAAAAGAAGTTACATATGAAAAAGCATGGCAGCATGTAACGGTGTTTCAGTCAAAAGCATTTTATTTTTTAAAATCAATCCTTACTCTCGTCTTTTGCCTTCTTCCACTCAATTATTTTCGACGATATTTTGTCTATTATTGCATTTATTCTTTAAATGAAGGTTCATTAGGCAGTGACATGTGTACAGTGTGATTTATTAATTTGCTTTATGGTAAACCCTAGAGCATAGGGACCCATCACACAAAGGATTATATGAATGTAGAGAAAATGAAATGGCCAACATGGACAACATTGTGAAAGGAAATTCAAGCCTGGTGAATATTATTTCCTACATGACCAGAATCAAGCAAAAAACCCTATATACTGAAGCTTAGCCCATAGTAACTTCATGTTGCCCTGTAATTTACAGAGGACATAGCCCAGATTAGTTCATTCACATCTATCAATAATTATTCAAATTTTTTTCTTATCTCCACTACTGGTATTGGTCTTACTGAAGAGCAATGCGTAATGACCTTCCCTTACTGTCTCCAGTAACACAGGCATACTGGTGTAGTCTTACTGAGCAGAACTGGTAATACAGCTCAAAACTTGGAATGTCTGCTGGCAAGTGCACTCAGTGGAAGCACTGGTGCCACTACTGTGCAGGTCTGATGTGGTCTGATAAATAACGACCAGTGCCCCCATGGGCATGGCAGTTCAGTTGCTAAGCTGATACACAGGCTTTATGCTGACGTACTGAAAATAAGGGCTTTTATCTCATAGGACTGGCAGAGCTGGCACCATCAGATGTGCAACATTAAATGCTATTTCTCTTTCCTTTCCCCTTACTATTTCTTTAATTTTTTCCTTTTCCAGACCTTATCTTTCTTGTTGCAGTCACTACATAATTTCCTCCTCTGCTGAAGGAGTATAAGATACCTTCTTTGTTATGCTCCAAAGTAGCTGTTTAACATTCCCATGGAGGACAGTGCCCAGGGTCTAATCTGTGATGACTCCTGCACTGGGAGCAACCAGCACAAAGGCTGAAGATGGGCACAGGGCACTGTTTAGAACTAAGTAATGACATAAGCTGTGCCCAGGTTTTGTGCAAGTCCCATGAATTTGGTTAAATTGCAGTCTTCATGTACTTAAAAACGCAAAAAGCGTCACATCAAATCAGGTCAAAATAACCTCTCTCTGACAATGGCCATTAGCAAATCTATAGAAAAAAATGCAGGAAACAAGATATAGACAGCCTTATACTTTAGCAGCCTCTGGCCAGTTTAGGGAACTCTTAGCCAGAGGGTGCATCTATGTTCAACATCCATCAACAAATTTAACCTTCATGAATCTGTTCTTGAACCTATTCATAATGCAGACTACCACACTATTTTCTGACAATCTGTTTTACAGTTTAATTCCTGCTGTGCAGGAAAGCACTGCATTTTGCTTGTTTTGAAGCTTCTACCTGCTCATTTTCCCGAGCACTCCCACCTCTTTGGAAAACCTTCACCCTGCACAGAACTTTGCATCTGATAGATAGCAAGGGGTGATGTGAATCTGTAAATTACATACTTCTCCTATGTACACCTAAAAATTCCGTATGGATATTTGTATTAACTAACTTCAAGTAATACTAATGTATAATTCCCAAATGCATTTCTCATAATTTTAAACAATCATTATGTTGTAGTCAGTGTTGCTGATGCACTTAACAGAATAATAGTTTCTACTTCATTATAAATAGCCACTTCTCTCTATCCCACCATCTCATTACCTAGTTTTTATTTTCATCAATAATATTTTGTTTACTTTCCAATAAATAGCAAAGACTGTACGTGGTGACCATCTGAATGACAGTGATGTTCAACATTTTGCCCTGTGAGAGATTTCTGGAGGAACAGCAGAGAAAATGCTTAGAAAATTAGGTCCTGGTAAGAAATGAAAACAGCAAACCAGGTGCTTAGTGGTCTCCTGTGCCACTGTCATTGAATTCCACGGAGTGTGTTAGTAGCTCATTGATAATATGAAATATACTGTATAGTAGCTTCATCTTGCACATATGCTATTTGCCCCTCTGTGGTCCAATGTATCACTGGTCACACGTCATATCTTGATGGTGTTCTCTTTCCTGGGACAATAAGCAAAAAGTCTGGAGAAAATTGTTGGGGGTTGTGACAAACTTTAATGACGGGATCTGGTAGAGGATTGGGTTTCTGTGGCGATTAGGGAAACACTGCATGGATTCCCATTAAGAAGGGTTTCAGAAGAGGTCCATTATACTGAGAATGCTGAAACCATGTCACTCTCCTAAATCAACCAGTTTCCCCCCTCCCGAGACCCAGATCTAGAACAAATTGAAAAAAAAAAATAAATTGAAAAATCTGCCGCTAGATAGAAGCTTATCTCAAACCTTAAAACTTGCAAGGTACTCTGTGAGCTCCAATCCGTATGTTTCTGGTTTTAGTTTCATGTTAGAAAATTTGTCGCTGTCTGAAAAAGCATTATTTCTCTTGTTGCCTAAGACAGCAGCCTTCCTACATGTGTTTAAGCTGGCTCTGAACGGGATGTACAAATTCAGCCCTTCCCCTTTATTCTACCTCTTCCTCTCATGACTGTCTGTAGAAAAGCCTGTCAGCATCCTAAAAAGAGAACAAAGTGATGCAAATAAATAATTAGCAAAAACATAGCTGACCATTATGAATAAGAGTAGCATGAGATAGAAGAAACAAGAATCTCTTTAATGTTAGCAAGTCTCCCATGACTGTTCTTGTGCCTTCATTCTGAAAGGCTCTATTTCATTTCCATAAAAGAGAAATTTCTGAATATTTCTTGATAGAGTCTATTCAGGAAAGGAAGGCATTAATTACTCTTGTCCTGTGCAAACAAAATCATCGCTTAGCTTTTGAGAACTGACAAGAACACAGGTTTCAGAAAGATGACTGGAAAAGGACTACATCTAAACAAGATGTAATGTATTTCATGTACTGTGATCTAAATTTCCAGCGAGACGAGGGAAAGATTGAGTTCTTTGAGTAGGACTGTTTTAATGGGATAACAAAATTATTTTTCAAGCAAGTTTTGTTTTCTGCTCGATTAGAAAAAAATCAGACTTTTATTAAAATGAGAAAATGTCTGAACAACTAAAAATTCTGATAAAAAAACAGATTAAATTTAGAAATAAATACGGAGTTTAACTAAAATATAATTGCTCATTTTAGGTAACGATACTTTAATGCTGGTTTGGGATGACATAAAAATTTGTGTAGTCCTGTGTGACTCTTTTAAGAATTACTCACTTGACTTTAAGAAAAAATGCTATATAGAATATCTCAACCACTTTCATCGAAGGGTCAGATGGCATGTACATTTAATTGCTTGAATTAGTAGAATAGTGTTTATACAGAGAACATTATTTAAAGAAATTTTGTTGGTAAACTATAACATTTCTTACTGTTATGTTGCTGGCATAATCCTTCAATATCTATCTTCTCTCTGCCTAGAATCATTTTTAGTTAGTATAGTGTATCTACCTGAAAATTTCAGAAAATAAAAACCCGCTGATTATACTAATGCAATATAATATAACTTATTAATTCAAGAGCTAGATCTGAGATGTGCTGAACTCTTCAGTTCCTAATTAATTTCATGGATGTTGAGGACACTCAGCGGTAAATAAATACACAGAAGAATTTAAGCATCAAGGTCTTCCTTTATTGTGAAGATATTTACGTCTAATACTTAGATTACTGAACTACCACTCAACGGCTACTTTAACCTGGGAAACACCCAAATTTACACATGCCTATTTTTCATTAGAAAATTTCCTTTGAGCCTAAAATTACATTTCTGGGCATACTCAGAATGGTTGCATACCGTCAATTTGTATAGGACTGTTATTGAACAGTCATTGTGATCTTCAATGTGGATGTTCTTCCATAGGGATAAAACTGCTAGGCGTTCTCTAAGTGTGCCTGCTAACTTTGGCCTTACATAAGATATTTCTGGGGGTGGAAGTGGTGCCTTCTCCTTTTCCCACAGTAGAGACAGTAATTTAACAGTTGGAGCACTTAGCTAGATTGTGAAAAATCTACATTCAGCTTCCTCTTCCCTGAGAAAGTTAAAGCCTGTCTCATCCTTTTTTTCTGGCATATACTGTGACTGCCCTAGGCTCTCCCCTGTTGGTGCCGTGAAGATTTCCTGTTAAAGTTTCCTTTGGAGGTAGAAGGCTTGGGTTCCAAACCTTGCTTAAGGGAACTCAATATAAAATATTTAAAAAGCTGCTGGAACAGTAACTGAACTCCTACTGGTCCCTTCTTACACAGAGAGCATTACTCGCCACATCAGAGTCGTGCTCCCGGTTGGGTTTCTGTCTTGCTCAGTGAATATTCAATTATTCTATGAAAAGTGGAACTGTAAGTAGTCTACCTGGAATACTGCTCTGGGGTTCATTTGCCAGGAAGCACCTAAAAGATAGGTGCTACAATATCTATTTTCAGCTCATTTCAGGAAATAATCAATAGCTTTTATCATTAGGGCCTTACCAATCAACATGTTATGTCCTTCCAATAAAATCTACGAAGAAATATTACAAAGAGAGGTATGCTATTATCAGGGGGATTGTTTGATTTGCCCTGTGGTTTGTATTTATTTAAGACCTAGGCAAAATATTTTTTTTATTCTAGTACAAAGTTTGCAGTACCACTTAACTAATGAGGTATCTGCCACATCTCTGCTGACATCACCACTGCTATTGGAGAAATGAAAAAATTTACATCTAGATATAACACTCCCATTTGGATTTGCATGTATTAAGGTGCCCAGTTACCGTAGAAATGAATATAGTATAAATACATGTGTGTATATGTGTCTGAGAGAGAGAGAATTGCAGTCATTTGACTCTCTTGTAGAGGTACTCCCATAGTTACCTTTCACTGTTCTTCAAGTTTTCTCCATTTTTTCCAATTATGTAAAAAACATGGCCTTTGTTTACGAGTGCAGCATTCACGGCAAGCTGCTGCCACACAGGAAGATGTCATATCTGAAATACTTCACCCTAACCCACTGAAGTTCTGCAGCGCAAGTCCATGACCTTGAACTCCGACTAGGGATTTCTGAAACACCGGAGCAATGTGCTGGCAATGTATTGCCTTGCTTATCAGCGGCAACATTACATGGGTTTTCACCTCAAGGCACAGGGAGTCATGGTAATTGAGACTGGAGGCCACAGATGTGTAAATTTATCACTAAGTCCATTTCCCTCAGGATGACACATTGCATTTTGGCTCCCTGTAAGTGGAGGAATGCATTTGGAACAGCTTTTGATAGCTATCCCACCGTGCTAAGGATTAGAGCAGCCTGGAAAGCTCCTCCCCACCTCCATGAATGCAAAGCGACCAAAATCTTTGGAATTTTACCACTCTCTGTTGATGACAATAGTTTGTTCTGTTTTACTACGTCTGGTAAAATTACACATACACATGAACAGCACACCCCTCCTGACAACAACAACAAAAGAAAGAGTACGAAATATGCACTTTTTGTGATTTTTGTTTCAATCAAAACCAGTTTTGAAAACATACTTTTAACAGCTAGCGAGCAACCCGCAGGGACAAAAGGCTACTTACGGGCAAAATTTAAACCAGATCTGTCTAGGAATGATTTTTGCAGATTGAAAAAAGAAGCAAGCAAATCTTCTTTCTTTAAAGAGATTAAAGACAGTCCAAGAAACTATACATCAGTGGATTTAACAAGAGTTGTGGGGAAAATTAAACTACCGTAAGGAAGTGTGAAAGAACAGCTTGAAAATCAGTTTGATTAAGGATAACCAGCATAGATTCAGGCAGGGGAGGTCATGCTTAACTAACCTGCTGGAGTTCTTTGAAGATATTACTGCCACTGTAGATAAGGGAAATTCAATGGATGTAGTCTACTTGTAAGCCTTTGACAAGGCACCACATCTGAGATTAATGGCTAAGAGAAATCATCATGAAGGGAAAGAAACCGGTGGATGGAAAACTAGTTTAAGTGTAGGCCACAAAGGGAAAAGCTGGACAGAGTTTGTGAGGAGTCAGTGTTAGGCCCTCCGTTGTTCGTCATTGTATATGCCTGAATGTAAGTGATGGGGGGAGAATTAGTAGCTAATGCAGGATCTAAAATCATAGCAAGAAGCACAGAGCAATGTGATCATATTTAAAAGGCATTGTATCATCTAGATAACTTGTATAGCAAAAATAAACAGAATTTGGCTTGGAAAATATAGAATAATTAATCTAGGAACACAGAACCAAATTGGAAAATACTCACTGAATAAAACAATCATCCTATATAATAAACAAGAAAACAAATTGGGAAATATTGAGGAAATAAGCCATCAGCCCAGAGCAAAGCAGAATTTTAAAAGGTCAACAAGATGCAAAGATGTTTTAGAAGACAGAAAACATACCAAAGAAAACAAAAAAATATTGTTAGTGTACACAAAACTGTAGTAAAAGCATCTCTAGGACATGGTCTACAATATTGCTAATAGCTGTTCAGGGAAAATAATATTTTCATGTTGGGATTCATTGTAGGGAAACGAAGGATATAAGGTCCAAATAGCTGAACTGTGAAGAATGTTAAAGAACCTCTGCTTTTTTTTACTGTAAACCAGGAAAATATATGATGTTTTTATTGTAGTAGGACCCAGGGATTCTAGTTGAAATTAAGGTCCTATTGTGTTAGGCATGCTAATGGAAGACAGCACCTTTCTGTGCCAAGGAGCTTATAATAAAACAGCTTAACTACACAGACAAGGGGAAAAAAGATACAAAGGACATAGTAATTTATCCAAAGAAGGTCTGTGCCTGAATTGTGATCTAGGATTCATATTTTATGAGTCCCAAGGCAATATTTTATATAATGAGTTACATTATTCCTTTATAGGTATAAGGGTTTTGCTTAATATGAGGTAGAAAACCTAGGTGATTATCTATTTTATACATATATATAAGCTTAGAAATAGAAAATTCTTATGCTGCATTTATTCAGGTCTTAACCTAAGTCACTGATTCCACAGACCTCTACTTATATCTAAAGATTAGATTAAATTCTTAAGGAATCTCCATATTCATTCCTAAATATTTGAATTCCAGAGTAAGAAATACATATTAACTTTTTAAGAGAAAATAAATAATTTATATATATATAAGTCCAGTAGGCATTCATTTTTATGGCAGAAAAATGAGATTTAAAAAATTAACAAAAATTTACTGAAATGGCTATTTTTTCTATTAAGATGGAGTTCATTTCTTCCTGACTTTCTTATGCACTGAGGTCTGCAAGGAAAGAAAAATATTCTCAGAAGATCAGCATTTCCCCCTAGTTATGGAAAGTTTCTTTGCTGTATGACTCAGAGCTTTGAAGTTCATATATTTAATCTTTTCTTTTATACATGTATTACTCTTATAGCTAGGGCTATATCCAAAAAGGGACTTTACTGCTACAACACTAGGAGCCCTGGTGCCTAATGTCCAAAAATCTGGTCCCAAAAAATGAAAATAGAAGTCTGTGTTATGCTTTATTTCTTGTTGGGGAAAATCTAGGCATCTTGGAATAGACTCGTAAATAGGCACCGAGAAGGATGTTTGTAGCAAAAGATATAATACCCCCTCTCCCTTCATTTGTGACCACCTGAGGAACCTGAAAGTACAGAATTCTCTGGGACCTGATGAGACGCATCCCAGAGTCCTGAGGGAACTGGCTGATGTAGTTGCCAAGACACTCTCCATGATATTTGAAAGGTCATGGCAGTCAAGTGAAGTCCCCGGTGACTGGAAAAAGGGAAACACTGCACCCATTTTTAAAAAGGGTGGAAAGGAGGACCCTGGAAACCACTGACCTGTCAGCCTCCCCTCTGTGCCTGGGGAGATCATGGAACAGATACTCCCAGAAGCTATGCTAAGGCACATAGAGGACAGGGAAGTGATTCGGGACAGCCAGCATGGCTTCACCGAGGGCAAGTCCTGCCTGACCAACCTGCACCTGGGTCAGGGCAACCCCCAGTATCCATATGGGCTGGGGGAGGAAGAGATTAAAAGCAGCCCTGCTGAGAAGGACTTGGGGGTACTGGTGGATGAAAAGCTGCATATGAGCCGACAACGTGCACTCACAGCCCAGAAAGCCAACAGTATCCTGGGCTGCATCAAAAGAAATGTGGCCAGCAGGTTGAGGGAGGTGATTCTGCCCCTCTACTCTGCTCTCATGAGACCCCACCTGGAGTATCGCATCCAGCTCTGGAGCCCTCAGCACAGGAAAGACATGGACCTGTTGGAGTGTGTCCAGAGGAGGGCCACGAAGATGATCAGAGGGCTGGAGCACCTCTCCTGTGAGGACAGGCTGAGAGAGCTGGGGTTGTTCAGCCTAGAGAAGAGACGGCTCCCGGGAGACCTTATAGCAGCCTTGCAGTACTTAAAGGGGGCCTACAGGAAAGATGGGGACAAGCTTTTCAGTAGGGCTTGTTACGATAGGACAAGGGGTAATGATTTTATACTGACAGAGGGAAGATTTACACTAGATAAAGGAAGAATTTTTTAATTATAATGAGGGTGGTGAAACATTGGAACATTTTGCCCAGAGAGGTGGTAGGTGCTCCATCCCTGGAAACATTCCAGGTCAGGCTGGACAGGGCTTTGAGCAACCTGATCTAGTTGAAGACATCCCTGCTCGTTGCAGTGGGGTTTGGACTAGATGAGTTTTAAAGGTCCCTTCTAACCCAAACTATTCTATGATTCTGTGATTCTCTAGGAGAGAAATATTTCACTCAGCCCTGTGAGAAGGAAATCATTCTTTCCTCCTAGATTCCATCCTCCTAGCTATCCTCTTCTCTTCCTAAACCATAAGACAAGCCATTGTCATTTTTATCATAAAATATAATATCATGAAGATTTATCCAGCTTTCACGCTTTTCAGTGCAATACAGTTACGGATATAGCACTCTCATTGCTTCAGTACCTACATCTCTCAGGACAGAGGGAATAGACCAGAAAGAGACTGCCTCTGGTAGCACTTCTTTACCAGCCAGACAGGCAATGTTAGCGCCTCTGTATAATATACATTCAATGAATATGCCTATACACCAAACCATGAAAAACTCAGTCCAAGCTTGACCATTCTTTGCTCAGAGGGCACATAGTCTCCTGTCTGGTGGTAACTGCAGATCCTACTCCTAAACCTTCACGTTATTCTTCATATAGTACAGGCTCAAAATACTCAGGTAAAATACTCCTGATCCTCCAGTCCAAGCAAGTTTTACTTGGAGTGAACTTTGCAATGGGAACATGAGTCAATGAAAACATTGGTGGCTTTAGTTTGGTAATGGTGCTGAACCGACTCATCTACTGTAGCATTTCTGGTCAATACTGAGGAACTTACAGGGGGGGTTGGGGAGGAGATGCAGCCTGAAGGCAAGGCACTCCCTAGAACTTGGGTCAAGTGCATTTTCTGTGTCTGTCTCCTCTCATGTCAATCCTGATCATCAACACAGGTAGGGACAAGGAACACAGCCTTCCTTTAGGGCTTGTGTCACTTAGATGAAAACAATTCAAGACTGATGTGGAAGTTTTGGGAGAGAATAATGGTATCCTACTGATCTGGTGGGGTTTCACGGAATGTTTTGGGCTCTGAAACATCCTAGAAGGACATTTTTACACTTTGTACGTGGAAGTCACTAGAAAAAGCTCAAGCATCACAGCGTTTGGGTGCTTCCAGGTTGAGGCAGAAATAGTTTTCAGGGTATTGATTTGGGGACTTCTGTTCCAGTTAAGCCCTAACCTTGTTTTCAGCAAGGAAGGTGCTGCATTGCTGGTTCAGGAGTGCGGGACAATGGCCATGCAGCATGCTGAGCCCAGTGGGGAGGCTGGCAGCCAGGGATGCTGATGGAAGGGCTGGGGGGCCAGTGGGGAGGCTGGCAGCTGGGAAGGCTGGTGGGGAGGCTGGCTCCTTGCCTCCCTCTCGGTTAGGAGATGCAGAGTCAGAGGGAGGCCTGCAGGTGTGACTGCTGTCAAAGACAAGGATCCGATTCTTATTAGTCCACTTTGGTTTTGACTTTACTATAGATATGACTGGAGTTTTTGAAATGATCTTCCTATGGCATGAAGAAGTGCATTTTAAATTTTCTGATTAGATAATGAGTAGTCTTTTTCTGAACCAAAAAGAAATCCAGGTTAACATCTTGCAGAACAGTTTTTATGGAACACTGACAGCAAAAGCTGTTTCTTGAAAAGAAGAAAATGAGCACATTTACTTGATGCAGGGTGTTATAGCTGAGTAGAGAAGAGACATACTATTTTCTGTTTACCAGTTCTTTCTCTGTGTATTTATTCTGTTAACATTGAAGTCCAGAAAAACATTTTATTTGTTTAGAAATGTCTTGAGAATATCACCTGTGGTAGACAGCTTATTAATCATTTGCTGCTTAAAACACACAGGTTTAGAGATCTGCCTCAGATATTTATGTAAAAAAAGGCAAAAGATTTTCAGGTCACGCTCCCAAACCATATTTACTTAAAAAAGAAAGTTGATAAATTGTTTGCTGTGCCAAGACAGCATAAATTTTAAATCATATTTCAAGTGAAGAGAGATATTGTTTATGTGACAGCCGCCTTTGGTTTTCCCAGTTAAAATTCTTTCAGAAATAAGCAGCTGAAAAACTTTTAAAACCCTATTATCTTTATTAATTCACTTCACCTAGCAAAGTTTTTAAGCTTTTGTAACTCATAAAAGCAAAGATATCACCACAGATTTGTCTAGGGTCCAGAAGGTAATAAAGCCTTAAAGTAGTACCACATGTCAGAATTTCCATAATTTTCAAAACATGACTGATCACTGACAAAGATTTGCTGTGTGTTTTGCATGGCCCACTCCATATACAAAGTATGATTTTAGAAATTACTTAAATGATTTCCAAATTGTCTCAAGAGTTCCTATTGTTGGAAACAATTACAACAGTTTCAGACACATTGTATTCATATAAAATGTGCAGCTTTTCAGTTTGAGATTGAAAAAACACCACCCTAAAAGCTTGAAGTGGAGCTATTGTTTGCTCTCAGAAGCTACTACTATGACCCTATCTATTTTCCCTGATTGATTTTATTAGGATAACAGGACTCCACCGGGTATTCTTTGACACACTGGGACAGATACCAAACAATCAGGAAGTACAAAAGGTGAGATTCCGGAGGGAAAAATGTGATTATACAACTTGTTACTTTGTCATACACATTTAAAAGTTCACTTACTGGATAAAAAAGCGAAAACCTTTTGACCACTCTACAGAGAACAGCAACAGTCTCCTATGGAGCTCAGTGGCCAGTGAAGTAAATTTTTAAAGGTAGGATTTAATGGTTATAAAATGTTAATCCATCTGGGCGGCTCAGGAATCAAAATTTATTTTCAAAGTGATTTGGACATTCAGAGTAAGTCCTGTTAAAGGATTCAGGCACTACGAGTAGAATCAAAAGACCCTCCCCAGGCGCCAGACTCCCTACACTTGTGTAGGGAGTGTTAGATGCCTGAGGACAGCGCCCCAACAGCAGCAGACTGAATGGGCAGCATCCAACAGACAGCAATTAGAGAACATTTCGGTCCCTCAGAACAGCAGAGAATCACACATCCTTTTTTACCAGTCAGCTAGAGAAACCTCTCCTGAATCAGGGTGCCTAAATTTTTTCTTTACAGAAACCCAGTCAAGGTCACTTTTTAAAGGACTGGTGCCAGAAGAGGAGGTAACAGTACCATGGTCTTTATACAGTTTTGACTAGTTGCAGCACACTCCAAATGTCATTTCTTTTTGCCAAAATAGGAGATTTATAGCTATACTTCTTATTTACTTAGAAGTTGTTCTAACCATTAATCTTAGACATGTGGGTTGTGCTTCCTGCCAAAATATTTCCACTGTGCAGAAAAGAATTCAGGGTAGCTTGGGTCAGTGAGGTACACCTAGAAGCAGGAAGTTTGGGAACTGATGTGGTAAGGAGCTTTTTTATTTTAGCAAAAAATTATGGATCTAAATAAAAAAAAAAATAATCATGGCAGAAGGACCAATTCTTAGATTTTCCCATTCCTAAACAAATGTCCAGATTACCAGCTTATAGTTTCATGTCATGTTCTTTCCCAACAGAGGACTGTATGCCATACAGAATTAGGCAACTTCAAAAGGAGAGGCTGATAATAGGCATTGTGTTTAGGATACCGCTAAGATGAGGAGATGTGAATCAAAGGGCTAATGTCCTGGCTGAATGGTGCTTCAACACCAGCAATACCTAGGTAATCTATGGCATAAAGGGAGAAACTGCCTTCATTTTGTGCACAGTCTGATCGGTTGAAATGCTCTAACAACACTACCCAGATCAGATCTTTCTCATAACACAGATGGAGAAAGATCTTCTTTCTATATTCTTGCTTACTAGGTTTTGAGATGGTCAGTACTAAAATGCTTTTGAATTTGCGCAGAAGGAGACCAGTATGTACCTGGGGTACTCTCATGCGGAAGACATGGTGCCTAGAGGTGAAGTTACGGCAGAGCGATCCTTTGCCCTTGTGTTAGTGATTAAGTCTGTTTGTAGAGTTAGTCTTTTGATACCCTAATAACTTTTACTCAGTCTTCAAAAGTTTTGTTTCTTTGAATGTTTAATTTACTAAATACTATTTCTTTTACCACTCTGCATTGGTATTTATTCTATTTTTATACAACATCAGTATAAGTAGTTAATAAATCAAAATACTAATTTCCTACCACCATTTTCATGGGTGTTAACATTGCAGATTAATGGGCGTAATGGGAAATAATCAGGTCTGTTGACCTCAGTGAATGAATATCATGTATAAACAATGGCCTGCTTGATACACATCAGGCTGTGTTAAAAGTTTTTATGAGATCTACCTCTTCTGCATTATCTTAGTTTTGAGTACAAGTATTCTGGGAACGTAAATTACTCAGCCTATCTTCACATATGTAATAGAAACTTTCTAGTTTGTAAATTAAAGTTGATAGTATGGTTTTGCAATGTGAATAGTCATAGCACTCTAAGAAACTGTCCGTTAGCTAAGCTGAGGCAACTGAATACCTTAGTTCACCCCAAAAATGCACTAAATTCATAAATCAGTACAGATCAGCTTTTCTAAGACTCTCTGAGAGTACGCAGAGGATAGCGATAACTTGGCTGATGTGGGAGTGATTTGTTAAGTTACTGTAGCTTAAGCAAGCGTTCATTTCTTCGGTTGCACAATGATCAGGGCATTGTACTTATCCCCTTATCTTCTGCTAAGTGCCATCCATATTTAGTAACAGTATTATTAACGAGAACAACATATCATTATTGCACATGCAGTAACTTGGCTTTTTGTGTTTGATTTCTTTGCTGAAGCTATTTAAATGCAGACAGGCAGGTTTCTGTGCACACACTGCAGTAGTGCAGGTTGCTTTCACACAGCCTCATGGAAGCCCTGGCATGGGATGTCACGCTCCTGTGGCATGACACACAGCAGAGGAACAAAAAGCTTATGCAAAATGTAAGATGGCAGCTTCTAAAGCACAACAAGCTATCATATGGTTTTAGCAGGAATATATTTAAAAACCCTTTGACAAATTCAAGCAGTTTTTTTTCTTTCTCTACATTATGATTCTTGGCACCAGTTGCTACACTACCTTATCCTGGAAAGACAACAGTGTCACCACACTGATTCAAGTTTTTTGGAGCGCAGCCTTTCTTCTATAAAGAAAAATCATTGATGCTTTCTTCTCAGTTTCCTCCCTCCAGCCGAAGAAACAATGGCCTTGAGGAGTGAGACTCTGATCTGCACCGTGAAGATCTGTACACTCACCGCTAATTACTGTATTTGTAATTCCTGACCATACTAGCCTTGCCAAGAAGTGAATTACAGTCTTTTGAGTACGTTCATATCTATAAGCTAGCCCTCCAGCTTGCAGGGCCAGTAGAAATGGTAGAGATTTACCGAACAGTGTAAGTGCACAGTGCTATCTGATTGTCAAGTATGCTTCTCTGTATTAACCCTTCAATCACTCTGACAAGTACATTTGAACTGAGGGAGGGAGATGATTTTGACAGGTTTGCATAGAACAATGATGTAGAAAATCTAAGACTGCCAGAAAGAAAAGCAGCACATAGTAATGATGCTCTAGGTTTATAGCATCTCTTAAAAGAAATGAGAGATGAACATGTCTTTTTTTGTTCATTGTTCTGAATACATTACCAGGCTGCTGTTGATTTTTCTGCACTTATAATACGTGCAGTAATTGTTGCCCTAACTGTTGTTACTGTGCTAGAGCTTATGCTAGGTGGACTCTTTGGAAGTAGCTCTTTAATTGAAGAATTGCTTCATTGTGATTTTATGTTATATTCTTTTTAGCAGCACTGATCATAAGGAATTCAGTTGGTATTCATTGTAATAGCACTGATCATAAAGAATTAATTTGTTATTCATATGGATGTCACAGGTGTTTCCATAGGACTTATGCTAACTGCAATTTTAGGATCCTTTAATGGATACTTACACAAAGATTGGTTTTGAAAGGATCTCCTACCACTTCCCAGCTGACTGATTTAGCTTTGGCTATATGGATGTAGAGTTCCAAATACGTTGGGGGTTGTACACTAAGCTCTTTAACAATAATAGGTTTCATTTTACATGACATTTTCTAGTACCCAGATTCTGAATCCTGTATGTTTAGCAATCGATCGGCCCTGGAGCTTCATGGAGGAGAGATCCATTTTCAGACATAGTCTTCACGCTTTTGCTGAGACTCAACAGTTACAAATATTTTTGGCATCACTTGCAATGACAAAACAGGATGCTTACAAGAAAATGTGAGGCTAAATTGTGCAAAGGGGAAAAAAGGTATATTCCTGACTAATGGTGATTCAGAATGTACTAAAATTGTGTAGATTAAACACATTTATAATCAGACTATTAACAAAAAGATTCACAACTGCATTAATAAGTCATATTTCATTATCCTAACACAAAAGATACCTGGTATGAGACATTAATATGTGTAATAAAGTCTTCTGCACATGTATTATGAACAGCAGTGCTTTTAATATTAAAAGTGAATCCATACGGGTTATTTGACATGTAAAATATTAACTTTTATAGCAAGAATGCAAATGAGAGTTTGAGCACTAATTATAGCTGCAGATCCCACTCAGGAATGAGGCTCTGTGTGACTAATGATTTCGGCAAAATGAAGGAATGGCCTGCTTCTCTCAAGAGGCAGCATATCTCAGCTCCCTCTCCTCTCTCTGGAACCCTTCGAAATTCTCAGCATGTCTCAGTTCAGTAGCTAATGTCTATGCTGCTTCCAGGGACTGGCTTCCAAAGACAGGCCACCAGCTTCATGGTTTTCTAGCTATTTTTATATAACTGCCTCTATAAAGAAGGAAAGGTTATTTCATATTTATCCAGAACTGTGTAATTGTAGGAGACAGTCTAGAAAAGATTATTTTCATTGGCTGTTCTCAATATCTTATTTCTATTTCTTCCATTAACGAGACAAAAGTGTTGGGTAGTGGTATAAGGTGGTGTAATTGCTCTACCATGAATCTTGCACAATACGTTTCCTCCATCAGTTTTTTCCACAGAAGAATAGGATGTTCTTTTTTTTTTTTTTTAATAAATCTAGTTTTTTTCATTTTTATTTGTTTTCCCTTTGCAATCCTTTTACAAAAATTNTTACTATCCTTTATTGCAGGAAAGTTTAGATAAAGCATGCCTAAGAAATATGCTGTTAGAAATAGGATGACAAAACAATTATTGAATAGTACCATAGGTGTTTTAAGCTATCATATAATTATCTTTTAATAATAACACACACATACATTTAAAACTATAAAATTATTAATATTGTGATTTACCGCCAATCTGTAGCAGAAAGGAAGTAGTTTTACTAAAATTTAATGAAGGAAATTTTAACCCAAGTTTCTCTGATCTAGTAATAAATTCTCTTTGTTTCAATGCTGCTAGTCTCTAAAGTTAAGCAATGACTTATGCAAACATCTAGGATAACAGGCTTGTGGATGTTCAGAAAAGGGCACAACTGTGGATATAGTGCAAATTTCAAAGGATATTGAATTTGTAATACTCCTGCTTAATCAGATATAACTGAGGAAGTGTTATAGCTACGTGAGTGACTCCTTCAGTATTTCTGAGGTGCCCACTTTATCTTTGAGGACGGGACAAGAGAAGAGGACAGTCAAAATACTGTCTCTATTCAGTTATTCTGGTAAAGATCAGTAGTGTTTGAAATGTGAACCTCATTTCTAAGAAGTGTCTTGCTGTATATTGTTGGAAACGCTCTCGTGATGTGTAAAACAACCAGCATGAGGAGTTCTTTATGAACAAATTACTAAATCACCTTCCAGTCTGTCTTAATAAATCACTGCAAGGCTCATTAGTGTAATTTTCTAGACTTCATCAAAGTGCGTCTACTACAGCTGCACAAATACACGTGGCAATTTCACAACCAATAATGGTCTTGGCAAACAACTGAAGTCTGACTGGGTGTATACAATTTGGCTAGATAATTAGATTTTTTGCTTCTAATATAATTTTCCTAATTTACCTCGTGTCTATTTTTTACTTGTTGTATTGAGCACCTTAAAAATTAAGACTAGGGAACAGATTGTTTCATTGAAATGAAATTTTATGCATCTAAAAGATTAGTTAATTCATTTATGTGTTATCCAAGTCAGCAGATTACCTTTTGCTGTACTAATGTTATTGCTCTGAGGTGCGATAATCCTAACTCCACGAAAATAGACGGTCAAATCCTTTCTCCTTTTCCTTTCACTGAAAGTAAGGTTAGGAACAGGTGAAAGGAATTTAGCCAGGTTTTTGTGTCCCTTTCCCTCAAATAATTAGGTTTTTATATACTGCTAAGCATATGACAGGTCTGGCAGTAACATTCAATATTCAATATTCAATGATGTTCAGTATTCAATGTTCAATATTCAGTCTCAATGATATTAACGTATTCAAAATAATATTCAATAGCATTCAATGTTTGTGTAATACATGATGATATAAAAAGCTGAAAAACAGTTTTTAAGTGGATTGGTGGTTTAAGCTATGTGCAGCCTTTCCATTCTGTAAAATGTGCCACTATTTATTATCTGCAAGTTGATGTGCACACTAAGGGCAAGATTTTCAGAGGTTTTGAATGCCTGCGTTTGAGTTGCATTGTGTTAAGCTCTCTAAAAGATCCCAAATGCTTAAACATTGCTCAGGACTTTCTCACAGTTAAGGAACTTCAAACTGTTTTAAGTTGTACATCCAAAAGTAACCCATTTGAAATCACAAATCAGCGAGTTGGTTTTCAGAAATTTATTCAGTGCCTTTAGACTAGTGGCCTAAAGTCAGATCAAGTAATTTCTTAAAAAAAAAGATCTCAAATAAATATGTAAATTAATTCAAATGTAATAAGTACCAATTCAAAGTGTACATTGATTTGTGCCATACTGTTTTAGGTGGCTTGGTATATAAAGGAAGTAAATTCCTAATCAGTGTTTGAGATTGGTATTTGTTCACTTCTTTGGAGACATCTTCATCTCCAGACTGAGTTTGTTATCTAATATCAAATGGCAAGTCTGCATGTACGATTGTTTTGTTAATACACGTTCAGTTCCTAGGGACGAGGATCTGCAAACTGATTTTGAGTGTACAGATCAAATCTAGTGTAAATGTCCTATGTCTGAAAGATCGTAGAAGATAAGCAAGCTTGTCATTTAAATACGAACACACATACTTTACTTAGTATTTATGTGGATGTCAATATTTCTATATGAATTGCAAAATTCATTACCATACTGAAACTTTATTAAATTGATATTCAGGGCTTGAATTATAAGAATGGGTAGGCTGGAGATATCTGACAGTGTTTCACAAGTGAGAAATGCATTTTTCCTCAGAACGGAGTGAGAGAGTACACTGAACTTTGGTACCATTAAACCGTGCAATATTCTGTAGCCTATAAATAGTTAAGGTGTATGCTTCAATCTGTAGGCATCATCTGCTCACTTGCAGTGGATCAAGTAATTTAGAAACATAACCCAGAGAAATTTAACTCAGAGACCTACTTTCCAGTGGGAGACTTCTTTTGTTTTATAAACAGGCACATCAGTTACAGTATGATAGAGCCTGACGCTGCCAGAAAACTTGTTTATTTGCTTCTAACTAGAGAGCATACAGATGCACATAGGCAATGTTAAATAGAAGCATACACAGCAGCACAATATAAGCCTATACACAGCAACACTAATAATATTTCTGTAAAACTTTTGCTTTTGCCTCAAATCACTTCCTACCAAATCACTTTCTACCAGTAGCATTGTTGGCTGTAGTAGATCTATATATAGAAATCGTTAACTATCATGCAATGTAGCCCCTTCTCTTCATTGTCCTTTTTTAAGCATCTTTCAGAATGAAACACACTAATGTCTACAAAACAAACTCTAGTGACTCTTGGAGATTGCTCCTCTCCACACCTGCGGGCCTCAAAAGCTGTGTCAATCACTTCTCTTGACTTTTTCCACTTGCTCTTGATTGTGAGTCTACTTTTCAATAGAGTTTGAGTATTACTCTACAGATCTGTGTATTGGTACTGCAGCTTTACTTTTGATCTTTCTCTTCTTTCTTCCAGCGGTTACATATTCACAGGAAGGTTGTAAATATGCCTTCTCATTTGTGGGTGGTATCAGCATGCCTGTGTATTTCTGATGGGGTATTGTCAGAATGCCAGATCTTTGCCCAGCTGTGGGTTGAATTGGCAATTTCTTAGGAGCCTCAGCGATATGAATAAAATGAAGTATATTACAGCTGTCCTCATCTTAATACAGAGGAATAATCAGCAAAACTTGCAGCAGGTCCCAGCATGTGATATCTCTGATCAAGATTGAGTATCACATGCTGAGATGCGAGATAGGCTGCATCTTCTTATTAGTAATAAGCTTAGCTTCAAACTGAATCAAGGACTATCTGATCCTGCATTTATGGAAAGCAGAACAGGGAGTCGGGAGCCTAGGACACCATTCTCCATCCAGTCATAGGCTTCTTGTCTGTGAAGTCCTGTTGGACAGCATATTGAGATTTACAGCACTAAGATTTACATCTCAGATTTTGGATGACCTATTTGAGATTCTGCTGTCCTGACTTCCAGAGGCACAGGGCACCATTTCAGCAATAAAATACCCAAGCCTGAAAACAAAGCCTAGCTGTCTAAGGCCAGACATCTGGGAAGGAAAGCAGCAAAATAGTGGCCATTTAAAGCAAAGATGTTAGCCTTATTCATCAGTTTCTCCACCTACAAAAAAAAAAAAAAAAACCACAAAGAAGATATGCTTCTGTTTTCTGCAAGAATGTGGTTAAATCATATTCTTCTATGTTTATTTTATTATTTGTATCAATAGTGCTATGGAAGATTCATAGCCATTTAAAAACTGGGGTGGCACCTGCTAGTAACACTTAGATGAAAGGTGTTGCTAATTTTGCAGTATTTCTTTTACACCTATTTTTGTGATCGGTTACATGAGTCAGGTAGATGATACAAGGAAACACTGAGCAACAACAGAGCAAAACAGTGATGCTGATAAAGGTATCTAAGCCCTACCGGTTATCTCCAAGGAAAACACATACCTCAGCAATGCTGACAAGCATGACTTTTCTTCATACCAGAAGACCTAAAATCACAGAAAGAAAAAACACATGAGATGTAAAGTAACTAACTATGACTTTGACAGCCAACTAACAGTTTAGAAAGTGCAGTCCCAAAAGAGAAAACAACAGAAAAGAATTTGAAAGCATGTAAATAGCTAATGTGAGAAATGCAGGTAATGTATCTATAAATAAGCAAAGCTTTAATTTGTGTTCATAGCAGTATTTTTCCTCAAAGACACCAAAGGTTCTGACACTTCAGCAGATGGAAAGGGCTTGGCTAGCAACAGACATTCAGACTCCTTGAATGAGAACAGGATTTTGCTGTTTATTATGTTTCCTAGAAATGATGTTCAGAACAATGTAATCTGGAAGTATTTTGAAGTGACTCTTCCACAGCTGTGTTAGCTGATAGCATAGGACAGATGGTGCAACACAGGCCAGCATACAAGGAGCTTACTTCTTTCACAACTTTATTAGCTAAGGGCTTTGAAAAGCAACAGCGATGAGGATATAAATCAGTGCGATCTTGTAGAATAGGTAAACAAAATGGGACAGGCTTTCTACCCTTGGCTAGGTACCACCTTTGAGCTGCTGTGGCCGGGGAGGCAGAAGGAAGAAGAAGGGAGAAATCTTCTTAGTCAAATCTTTCTTCAGCACCTGCTTCTATTGAGTTTCATGCTGGGTAAGCTAATTGTCGTGCCCACCATTGCCTATCAACTTCCCTCAGGTGCTTGTGTTAAGAAAGGGGCAGGCCACCTTCCAGTTTTTCGGTGTCAAAATCATGCGCGCAAACTGAGTCATCAGCTACTTGCTTTGTTAACACACTCTTGTGTAGAAGTTAAAATAAAATCCTTACTGTAATACCTACTGCAAGTAGCTAAAACAAAAGGATAAGTTGTCAAGCTGATAAAGTACTGCCACCCTAATTAGACAAATAAGTTGTTAGACCTCTGAAATACACGATATATCATGAATAGGGATAGTTAAAATTAGGTTATATCTAATTACTTTTTAATTTCTATTTGCATTTTAATGAAGATTGAGCTTAATGAGATAAATAGCAGAGAGATTTCTGTATCATAAATACTCTTGAATTCTCTCTGTGTCAAGGATTAGATTTTCAGAGGTTTGGGGTACCTGAAGTAAGAGAAGTGTTTTAAAAAATTCATTAGGCATTTATCTACCTTGGGTCTTCCCTTTGAATCTAGAAGGAATTTAAAAAGTCCTAGTCTGCTTGCATCCTCCTGGGCCTAAATGCCTTCAGGAAACTATCCAGTGGGATTTCTAGAAGTGCTGAATGCAGGCAACAGAATTGAAAATCAAGGGGAAACACGATCAGGCTGTAACAATTCCAAAGACCAGGTCCTCAGTATATGAATATTGTAAATATTATGTAATTGCGTAGTGCATGAGAAAAGACTGTTTTTTTCTTTCTTTTTTTCAAAATGGCAAGAATTCTAAATGCCGTTATTGTTGCTGGAGTTCTTATCTTAGCACAACAGCTCTATATAACAAACATATTTTAAATGGCTCAAAAATAATGAACTTCTTTAAGATGCATCATTTTGATTAAAGCATGATTAATTTGTCTTTATTTATTTAGCACGCAGTGAACAGATGAATGTACTATATGGTGACTAGAACAGTGCTGAAGGAACAGTAGCGTAAATACATTTCTAAATGTTAACATATGTCTACGTACATTATGTTCATGTTCAGTTGGACTGTGGCCCTTGGTACTTTTGGGAACATGCTAGTGTTGCACCTTCTCTTTCCTTTTATGGATTTCTAACAACATGCTCATTGTACATTAATAATCCTTCAAAAGCTCATTGTACCTTAATCATCCTTTAAACCAGGACATTTTCTACTACAGGCTGCTTCTTGACATGGTCAGGCTGCCTGTGCTGTAATGGATTTGTACCAAATTTCCCATTCAGCTGATCTGATAAATCTTACCCACATACTGTTCAAAAGTCATTCAAGCACTGAGCATATTACAGACAAGTGGTGCCATTCAGTGTCAGCTTCTCAGGTATCAAACAGCTTTAGAGGGAGGCAGACTAAAATAGGCCGGCCTCTACAAATTTGCTGGGACAAGGAAACAGATTTTTGGTCATTCTCTAGTCACTACCTACAATTAGCAAAAGAGCAATTGTTTTTAGTCACTAATTAAAACATTTAGTACAGGTCTATACTGAAAAACCAGAGTACCTCTAGTACTGATCCTGCTCTCATTTTGCAGATGCCAATTTAATTCCTGTTATTCTGTTATTTAATTCTGTTATATTTAATTCCTGTTATTCTGGCTTCAAACTGGAAGAGGGCAGGTTTAGATTGAACATTAGGAAGAAGTTTTTCACTTTGAGGGTGGTGAGGCACTGGAACAGGTTGCCCAGAGAGGTTGTTGAGTCCCCATCCCTGGAGGTGTTCAAGGCCAGGCTGGACGTGGCCTTGGGCAACCTGGTCTAGTGGGAGGTGTCCCTGCCTATGGCAGGGGGGTTAGAACTCGATGATCTTCAAGGTCCTTTCCAACCTAAACCATTCTATGATTCTATGATTCTATGATTCCTGTAACATTAGGTCTTTCGCTGGCAGAGCTGTTGGCTAGCCTCTTCTCCAAGCACAGGGAGATTGCTTGTTGTTAAAAAGCAAATCAAAACAGAAACAACAAAAAATTTTCTACGCCAGCTCTTCTAACATAGCTATTCCAATGGGAGGTAAACTAAAAGGTGGGAGCTGATCCTCTACATCAGTTCTTAATGTAAGTGTAACTTAAGATATTAAACGTCATTACATTTTAGCAAAAAAGGTTTGACAAAGGGTCTGTCCCCATAATCAAAAGTAGCTAACTGAAGTGTTTGAATAAATGTTACTTAAATCTTACCATGCTTATAAATTCTGAACCATTAAGGTTATCTTGTATTCAAATCTAAGCTGTAGTTATGCAAACTTATAGTGTCCTAATCTAAATAAAACCACAAGTGGCATTTTTCTACTTAAAGCTTCTGGAGTGACTCACCTGTAGAACAGAATTTTCATATTTTTCAGGAAGGTGGAAGGATTACAAATATAAATTAATTATCCTCTCCTTTCTGTTCTGCATAGCAGGCATTCACTCAGTGAGACACAACAGCAGACTTCCTGCAACGCTTCAACGTAGTTCCGATGCTTACTGACTTCCTAAAGCATAACTGGGTCTGCTTAGTGAATGACAAAATTAACTTCCGAAGAAATCTTCCCAAAGCAGCAATTTTTAAAAATGAATATTCTCAGGATGCATTTTAACACAGTTATAAATCACATTGTTGGATTAATATGACAATAATCAATGTTAATGGCCAGTTGTTTTGTTATAAATGGGTTTCTTGCATTAAATAAATGACCTTTCTTATGCTCCTAAGTTAATTAGAACATAGGGTATGGCTGTATCTGTTTTTTAATTCTGTTCAATATTTATTGGTTAATTATACTAATGAAGTGTTATTATTTTGTTTTCTTTTGTCTGGGTGTTTCGAGAATGAACTGGTCGCTGAGACTTGTTTTTGTTTATTCCAGCTCTGGTATTGCATAACCTTGCCAGTGTGCTTTGCCTGTCAATAGGGCTCCTCATACTGCATTTGCAGAGGTCATGCATTAAAGCTGCAAAGGTGAAATCTCTCCTTATTTCGGTGATGGTATTGACTTGCTTTTCTATGCAGTTTACCTTTAGTGACACTGCATTTATTTAGTGTATCTTACAAAAAAAAACCCAAAACCACAACACAACCCCAAAACCAACAAAGAGGGAAATGTCTTCTTTGGCACAAATAAAAATGTACTTGTTAACTAGACTAGGTTAAAAAATGTAATCAGTATACCAGTCAGATGGGTAGACCAGCACCTTAATGTTTGTTAAACATACATTAGGCATATTTGCCAGCTTTTTTAGATTGCAGGCAGTTAAATCCTGTTTACATGAACTTCTGCATTAACTTAAACCGTAAGTGCCTATGCACAAGCTTACTAAACCAGCTTATAAAACCTGATGCTGATATTTTAATATTTCAAGCTTAATATTGGAGCAAGTTCTCACTGGAGCAATGCTGTTCTGGCTCAGCTGAGCTATGCACATCACTCTGGAAAGCAATATCCAGTTGTTCAGCCTCCTAGGAGACATCTAAGTAGATGGCTTAGTAAACTTGATCTAATCAAAACAAAAGGTGTTCTAAGGCAGCCAAATGTAAAATTACTCATCAGGAACAAGGAAAGAAAACTATAGTTCCTGAATGGAGAACTGACAGTCCATAGTTACTTTGTGTCTCTGATTCCAATTTTTTTATATGCCTTTACTAAGACTGGGTGAAGTCAGAATGGGGATTGCTCCTTTCTTCGGGGAGCTACTGAGCACAGCCAGGGAAAGAAACTTGTAAGGTTCAAGAGGTGCAAGGGAGGTGCCTGGTGCCTGGAGGTGGGAGACTGCAGCTCAGAGAAAAACAGAGAAACTGTGGTGAGGGACACAGAGCAGATACCACGTCTCTGAGATGATGGAAGAAATTCCCTGCAACCATAGAGGAGTGAGATGAGTCAGGTGCAATTTGGAAGGTCAGTGAGTTGAGTAAAACCAAGCCTGGATGCCAGGACCGGTCTGCAAAGGAGCAGAGCAGGAGAGCTGTTTATAAACTCCCTTTATGGTTATTCTACTTTGAGTTTCCTATGCTTAAAAAGTTAGGGACTCTAGTTTATGTTATTTTAAAGTCTGACTTTTTTCAGTTTAAAAGCCTCTTGGTCTTCTTTGGGCAGTTCACTGTAGGAAAAAGTCAAGTAAGATCCAGCTCAAAGCTTTAGCTAATTCTGGATCCCATTGCACAGACAGTGCCTGAAATCTGCTGCAAAGACAAACAGGCTCCCAGTACACAAGTGCCATTGACCACAACTACACGGTTGGTTTGCTCAGGGGTAGTGAATCGGGATAGGGAAATAATTTTCCCACGTGTGGTATTGAAGAGGAACAGTACTGGAATAACAAAAACATTCTGGATATTAATTTCAAAGAATATATATAAAATTGGTAGAATGTAGTAGAAAATAGCAACAAAACTTTTCTGAAGAAAATGTCCATGTGACAAAGTTAATGACCTTTGCTCATGTATTATCATAAAGAATTAGTGATGTCTTCCATGGCATCATATGCCATACTAAATGTCTCTTTAGTCTAAAAGAGAAAGGCACAACAAGAACCAATGTCTGAAAGTTGAAACCAAGAAAAAAAAAATAGGGCTACATTTTTAAGTCTATGGTGATTAATCATGGGATCAAACTACCTAGAGTTTTATTTAAGTCCCCATTTCCTATATTTCAGATCAAAAATAGTGTCTTTCTGAAAAACAAGATTTAGAAAACTCAAGACCTTAAACAATAGCTGAACTCATACTATTTGATTTATTAAGGAAAAAAAAAGAGTAGAATGAAGTATAATAATGATACATAGCAGGGCAGACTACAGGATCTCATAGCCCTGACTGCTTCCAAAATCTAGAATCTTTAGGAATCCAATTACTAAAAAATACAAAATGCTACCTTGGCTACCCAGATTGTCTCGGAGCCTTTGTAGATATTCAAGGTCAAGAGGATACAAAAATCTCTGCCTGTTGTTTTATAGTTTATAGGCATACATTCAGTATCTTCACATGAAAGAAACAAGCTTTGTATCATTATTAGTAGATGTTTTCCAGTAAACTCAACCCCTACATATAGGCTACAGGCAAACCAGAAAATGGAAAGGTCTTAACTGTAGTAACCAGGTTAATCCCTGATACACAAAATTCCCTGTATCCACAAGTCATAATGGTCCCTCCCGTGGTCTCTGGTGAAGAATAAAATCACACTAAGCACAAGTGTAATATGGAAGAAATTGTTCTGATTTGCGTGGGGATTTGCATCCATATACCTTATTCCTGTATGTTTCGTTATCAGGGGATGGAGATTTTCATATTCTTCCCGGGAATCTCCACGGAGCAGTGAGAAACGTGGTGCTGTATATGTTGCACACAAATTATTCTTCATGAATAGCTTCCTGCATTACCATTTATACTGAATAAGTATGTAAGCAAAATTGATGAATCAATGCTACAGGTAGACGATATCAGTGTTTTTATTTTGTCTTTCCTTTTACTTGTGATTAACAAGGACTTAACGGTTAGATTAATTTTCTTTTGTTTCACTTCATGTTTAACTTTGTATGGGATAGGTTAGCAGAAGATCTTATCTTAAAATGAAAAGTTCCAAGAAGGCTTGGAAGTAGAATACATCACAAAGCTTGAGATAAATTAATGCAAATAGCTGGAATTTGAAATCTCTGCTTGAGAATCTGCCAGTCATTTTATAGAAATGAACATAAAACCTCAGGTTTGCTCTGAAGTTTCACTAGCAAAGTTACATTTCCAACTCTTTTCATATTAATTTTAGTTCAGACTTGGAAAAAGGACAATGCTATTCTTAAATCTTTTCTGTGCTGAGTGGGGTTCTTCAGAAAATGCTTTTAATTATTAAATCTGAAATAGCCCATTTCCACACCAATGCACTTGGAAAGGTAAAATACTGGTTAATACAGCTGTGTTGCTCTCTGAATAAAGTAGTTAAACATGACTTTAAGAATTATTTATCACTTAACAACTTGCACGACACTGGGAAGAGAGATACTGAAAAAAGCCTTTCTCCTAGATTGAATGGGCTCATCTCAGAAGCTCCCCAAATACAGAACTTCAAAGATAGAATGAAAATGTTCTGTGAAGAATGATGACAGGATCAGCTCATAAAGTTTGAAAAAATTATGCTGCAAATCTTAGTCATGTAGTGTCTCGGTGCATTTGCAAGCGAGTAAAAGTGATTTTTGAAGAAAATATAGGCTCAGGACTTTTGTTTAAAGAGTAAGACTGGGCAAGGGGACATGGATAACTGTGCAGCTTTCTATTTTTCAAAGCAATGTTATCATAAGAGGAGAGTCTGAATGTGGAAATATGAAAATGAGCATCTGTTGTTATGAGAAATGTCAGACATAGAAGTTTAAAATATCTGATTTACCTAGATTTTTCTCCTTTCCTCTTGAAAAAAAAAAAAATAGAAGAAGATAATAGCTATCTCCTTACCTAGTATTTCTAAGATTTCAAATTTTATAGACTGTCTGCCTTCAGGGCTTGAGGAGTCTTTGTGTTAAGAATCCACCTGATAATAATGTTTCACTGGGAATATAATAATTCTCTTTTGCTAGAGGCAACTGGCAAAGAAACTTCCTAAGTCAACTAAAAAGTCTCTTTTTTTATTAGCTGGAATTTACTTCTAGTTCTTCATCTTTCACTTTCTGCCCCTGATTAGCTGCAGGAACTGAAAAGGAGTATGTGCATGAAAGTTCACAATAAAATATGCCAAATTTTTTTCTCCACTTAGAGATTCCATTCTACTAAAAGATTCCTTTTCCACACTTCTCAGCAAATGTGGAAATTGTAAGGTGGGCAGGGGGTATGTGTCTTTTCCACTCAACCGGGATAGAACGATAGGAGCTGGAAACGCCAATAATTTGTCTTCAGTGTTATTGGAAATCATGATTTTGGAAAGTGACATGATCTTTTCTGCTCCTTAAGATTATGAAAAGAACTGAAATCAATAGTGCCACCTACCCATCGTCTCTGATGAAAGATAATGTCTTCTCTTTTCTTACTATGTACATGGCACTACATACATGGATGCTACAGACTGTGGATTCACCGATGAATCTTCAAGATAAACCTTCAAGATGAACACACACATACACACAAAATGTCCTGTCTGTATCCTTTATTCCTGCTTATTGACCATAGGATCTAAGTGTTCAGGTTTTCAGCATAACTTGGTCACTTTTAGTAAACAAGAAAATAGTAATGCACCTATGTAACACATGGGAAAAGAAACCTAGATGAATTAACCACAAGGATGCCTATAAAAGTGCTCCCCGCTGTCGGTGTTTTGAGGCGTGCTCCCACCCAGCCCATCCCAAGGGAAGAGCTCTCTGTGAGCGGGTGGCACAGTTCTGCTCCACGCCCTCCAGTTCTGTGCGGGCACAAACTCACATTTCGTGGGAGAGCAGCAGCATCAATCAGCAGCTTTGATTATAATGAGTAATGGAAAAGCAGGCCCTGGCAGAAGAATTTTGAAGATATCATTAGCCCCTCAGTGGTAGACTTGGGCCTTTGCCCAAGAGTACAAATCGGTATCAGAGGAGGAAATTTAATCTGGTTTTGCATTTTTACATAACTTCCTAATAATTGTAATATCTTTCTTCTCTTCAAAAAAAAGGGCAAACAACTAAACCAAAAAAACTCACCTGGTCATTTCCAACATTTAGAGTTAACAAACTGCTCTTAGTAACTACTAATCAGCCTCAACTGAATATTAAATTCAGGTTATAACACCAGGCTTTGTCCATAACTTTCCTCTTCTCTCTGCTCTGCCCTGCTCTCCTCCTCTGAAATTCAGAGCAGGGCCCATCAGGGCAGAAGCTGGGATTCAGACCTAGGCTTCAAACGTAACAGTAAGCTTAGCCATTTCTTATGCAAAGGTAGCCCATTACTTTTTCTTGAGAGAGAGATGACAGATCAGAAATAAAGAGCATCCTTATGCTAAAAGATAGTTACAGATTAAAACCTAAGAAGATTTTTTTTTCAAATTAAGAGGATGAATAAGAAACCAATGTGGTGAGACAGTAACATTCACCATGACTTACCATATAAGTCTTAAATGTGAAAAAATGTTTTAATATAAAAGCATTAGAACATCAGAGTCACCTCAAAGATCAAATTAGCAGCTAAATTCTTGTGCACTTTTCAGCTTATTCACACATATTTCAGGGATTTTTGATAATACTTATATTTCTCAGGCTTCTTTTTATAGAACGGTAGACCACTTATTCTTGCTAATGTGTGTGTTGGCTCCATACCACCTCAACTGGCTGAGTGTCTATTCTCAAAAACTCAAAGAGTTTCTTTATAGTGACTACTTGAAATTATACTCCCTTTATGATACTTTATTAAAGACTGGGTGTTTTAAAAAAATGTTTGATAAAATATAGCCATGGTCTTACCCAGAAGGAACTAAACTTCTTTCTTTCATTTGTGTGTACATATAGGCCTATGTACGTCAAGCAATGAGTACCTGATCCTGTGAAAAGTCTGAACATATAACCAGCATTATATCTTCTTTTGACTGTGAAAGTGGAAAGAACAACGATTTACAGATTGATTTATTTATGTATGTGAACACACGCACTTATGAACATACTTCTTTGGTATCCTGATGCTGCTTTGCAGGGCATAAATTACTTAAAATAAATTGCAAAATTAGCTATAGAAAAAGCACAAAAATATGTCTCTGACTCCACATGAATTATGGCAATAGTAATAATAATAATACTCTAGATGTATATAATGGCTATGACTCATAAGGACTGAGACTGCGTTTTAATGCGCATTTTTGAGGCACTCATCAAAGTTGGTTCTCTTGCTGAAGGGAGCCTTTGGGTGCCACTGTAATAAGTATTCAACCCTAAATAAGAATATGCAGTTTTTTTACTCTCACCCTCCTGTGGTTTTGCCAGGGGAGAGCTGTTTTACTCGCAGCTCAGGCTGCCTGTAAGATGAAGACTGATCAGGAAACAAGCTAATTCAGCACATCCATTAGGCACTGCAGTCCTGTCTTCTCTTCAGAGCAGTCCTGTCAGGGTGGCTTTGGCTGAGCTGGTCAACAGTTGTAAGTCTGTTGAATGTCCCATCTCCTCCCCTCAACCAGCAAGTCTTCCAGGCTTGGTATCCAAACACTGGTAAAAACTGAAACTACAAAGTCACAACTGTAAATGTAGATAGGTAAAAATATATATTACTGACATTTAATACAGAGGTAAAAAATCAAGGGCCAAATTACATTAAAACAAGTAGTTTGCTTCAGTTGCATGTTGGGAAAACAATACCAACATTTTCCAGAACTCTGTTCTGAAACTTTTTCAAATTGAGGAGGTGCAAAGAGTTATCTCCCTTAAGTGAGGTCACCCAAGTCCCAGATACATCTCTACCACTTCTCCTTGCTCTCAGCTCTCAGCTGCTTTGAAGAACAAATAGAGTGTTTGGAACAAACCAGGCTGCCGTCTGTAGGAAGTGTTTCCAGGCTCTTTTCCAGAAAGGGTGATGTTCCCTTCCACAGCCTCTTCCTTATGTTAGCCTGGGAGGTTCTGATTAAAGAAACGTACTTTGAATGGGAGATAAGGAACAACACTTGCCCTCATCTCCTCTTCTGTTAACCTTTGTCGTTCAAGGATTATCAGCAGTTGAACTCCAGACGCTTTCCTTTTCCCCTTGCTACTTTTAGGATTGTGGGTTATAATTCATCTGAGTCTGTTGCTTTGTCAACTTTTAATCATTCTAATTACCTAATTATCTACTCTAATGAAATAATAAAGCCTTTAACAGTTCAGTCTTCCTTCTCCCTGAAGGAAATTCTATCTTATCCTCTGGGACGTTACCTTCTTTGTCTAAATATGAAGACAGAGAAATTATTTGGGGGCTGGGCATCAATGCTACTTTTGCCTGTTTAAACACTCTTTCCTTGCTCATTGTTTGCTTTTTATAAGTTACTCTTAGCCTTTGTTTACAGATCAATGTTTTTGTTAAACTTCCTTAACAATAAATGGCAGCAGGGAGATAGGAAACAGACATTGCATAAAATCTAGAAACTCTTTACAAATCAGGGAGAAAATTCAGATTTTACCAATGCCAGTGGTGACTGTTCATAGCAATGAACTACAAATTCATGCTGCATTTTGACTCACTGAAACATTACTTTCTTCTGCAAGATCATTTCAGCATAAGTATTGAATGAGGCATCAATCTATGAAATCATATTATGTGTTTCATTTACCTTAGGCCAAGGTAAGAAGTGAACTTGGGTTTTTCTACTGTCAATAAATACTCTTCATTTGCAGGTGCTCTATATTTATAGCTCTTTTTTTGTCCTTTAGCTGTGTTTCAAAAGGAGTATTTTGGGAAAATGACTATAGGTACACGAGTATACATTGAGGAGAATTTACAGAAGAACAACTGACATCATCTACCTGGACTTGTGCAAAGCGTTTGACACTGTCCTGCATGACATCCTTGTCTCTAAATTGGAGAGACATGGTTTTGATGGATGGACCACTCAGTGGATAGGAACTGGCTGGATGTCCGTGTGCAAAGAGTTGCGGTCAACGGTTTGATGTCCCAGTAGAAACCAGTGACAAGTGGTGTTCTTCAGGGGTCAGTACTGGGACCAGTGCTGTTTAACATCTTTATCAGTGACATGGGCAGTGGGATTGAGTGCACCCTCAGCAAGTTTGCTGACACCACCAAGCTGTGTGGTGCAGTCAACATGCTGGAGGGGAGGGATGCTATCCAGAGGGACGTGGACAGGCTTGAGAGGTGGGCCCATGTGAACCTCATGAAGTTCAACGAGGCCAAGTGCAAGGTCTTGCACATGGGTCTGGGCAATCCCAAGCACAGTTACAGGCTGGGAGGAGAGAGGAGAATGGATTGAGAGCAGCCCCGAGGAGAAGGATTTGGGGGTGTTGGTTGATGAGCAGCTCACAATGAGCCAACAATGTGCGCTCACAGCCCAGAAGGCCAACCGTATCCTGAGCTGCATCAAAAGAAGCATGGCCAGCCGGTCGAAGGAGGTGATTCTGCCCCTCTACTCCACTCTCGTGAGACCCCACCTGGAGTACTGCATCCAGTTCTGGGGCCCCAACATAAGAGGGACATGGACCTGTTGGACTGAGACCAGAGGAGGGCCACAAAAATGATTAGAGGGCTGGAGCACCCCTCCTATGAAGAGAGGCTGAGAGAGTTGGGGTTGTTCAGCCTGGGGAAGAGAAGGCTCCAGGGAGACCTTATAGCAGCTTTCCAGTACTTAAAGGGGGCCTACAGGAAAGACGGGGAGGGACTCTTTATCAGGGAGTGTAGTGATAGGATGAGGGGTAATGGTTTTAAACTGACAGAGGGTAGATTTAGATTAGATATTAGGAAGAAATTCTTTACGGTGAGGGTGGTGAGACACTGGAACAGGTTGTCCAGGGAAGTTGTGGATGCCCCATCCCCGGAAGTGTTTAAGGCCAGGCTGGATGGGGCTTTGAGCAACCTGGTCTAGTGGAAGGTGTTCCTGCCCAGGGCAGGGTGGTTCAAACTACGTGATCTTGAAGGTCCCCTCCAACTCTAACCATTCTATGATTCTATGAAGAGATTCTGTATGGGCTAAGATAGCTGCTGCAGTGACAGGGGAAGTATCAAATCTACAGTCAGTTCCTATCATTTTATTTCCATTGACTGCCTCAGGGTAACCGCCCACTGAACTGGCTACATGATGTTTCCTGTCCAGTACACTGCCTGGTTTGAATTCCCTTCTGAATTGCCCAAGCGCCACGTGCTGTCTTGTTCCCTAATGAATGTTTTTGCATGTCCTTTCTCTTGTCCCCAAGTGGTCTGACAGAAGAGGGTCCATGTGATACTGCTGTGCTGCAGGGACAGTCCTATAGCTAGCAGAAGTATTTTTCCAGTCTGCCTGCTGGAAGGTACATCTTACCTATTGAGACATGAAACCAGAGAAAGCACCTCGCTTCCACATTAGCAAATCACCAAAGAGATAAACACTTAGTCTCTTGGAGGAAGACTGGAAGCAGTAAGGGGCATGGGATGTGATTCAGTTCCTCCCTCACTTAAAAGCGTGTCATTAGAAAAAAAGTCCCCCAAAGCAGTATTTGAACACAGAGAGTAAAAGTGTAAGAGAATTCAGAGGGAAAGATCTGAGAGAAGGAGGATAGACAAGGGAAAGAAGGAAACGAGAGGACAAGGCACTTAGGCTGTGAGGAGGAATTAGCCTAGGAGAAGAGTAGGAAAAAACCCACTATGCATGAGGCGTGTGGAAGAGCAAAAAAAGTGGAGTTGTGCTTTTAGAAAAGGAGGGTCAGGACATGAGAGAAAGCATTCAAAAAGAGCATGAAGTGGGTTAAGAAGAAAGAAGCAGTGAGAGGAGTTTAGGAGAAGGGGAAACTGAGAAAACTTTTAGGCAAACAGAGTAATTTTGTATCCTTCAGTATTTTGTAGGAGGAATGTTACAGGCATAACTCAAGCCTGTTATAGGTGCAATTCCATTCAAGTCAGGTTCTTTTTATTATTCCAGATTTGAATTCTGTACCTCTGCAGACTTACAGACAGTAGGAGACATCCTATTCGTACAGTATCCTCACACACTTTCATTCACGGGGCATGGTACTTCATGTCATTTTTCTATTCTTATGGTCTAATTCAGGAACTTTAGAAATGTACTCCCTCATGTCCATTAAGTCCACCCTGCTTGTCTGCTATTACAAATTCATTTCTTGTTTAAGGCAGTCAGGTTTCAAATTTCCCCTTATAGAAAGTATGCTGCCACTCCGCTGTGGAAGGCTTCCCGCCATGTCTCCACCCATGCAGGAATTATTCCCATTTCTGGAGTGTTTAAGCAGTGCACTCACATGTGAGCATCAGTCCTCTGGCATGCACAAACTTCTGTCCCTTGGTTCAGAAGCCTCAGAATCACAAGGATCTCATCGGTTTCCACCTCACCTATCTAGCCTTTCTTACAGGAGTTACTTTTCAGCTGGGATTTGTTATGTCTAGGAACAATTCCTGGTGAACTCCTCTACTCTTGCTTTAAAAGCTGCATATAATGGAACCTGGTTTAGTTGTCCCTGAATTCGGCTGATGGGAGAGAACATCGTTTCAGAGGGATTGCCATGTAGCTATTTTGAACACATTTATTTCTGTTTCCTGTAGTTACTGATCTGATTCTGTGATCCAGATCTTGAAATTCTATAAACTGACATACTTCCTTTGAAATCTTTTGTTATGAAATATATGGAGCTATGATTTATACAATTTAAGGATCTGGCCTTATTTTCAATATATCACTAAAAATACTCTGGAATTCTCTGAAATAAGAGATAGAGCAGATCTCCTTCCCTTCTCCATTAAAATTTTAATTCTTTATTGAAGAATTGAAATTCACAATAAATCGGATGAAAAAAATATTTGGATTTTGAAAAAATTTGATGAATGCTTTCAGGCTTACAACAGTGATAGTTCATTTAGACCCACCTCTCCTTGTTGGATCTCTGAAAAACATTTTCTTGAACGTACTGTGATCTCCCCTGTGTCACATATTACAACAGATGTGGTTGGGAGCTCTGACCCACAGAAAAGAATGGCAACTAAGATGAATCTGAGATTCAGATATTTCAGTTTTGATTGAAATCCTATTTTCAGAAATCCAATATTTTAGGTCCCTTCTTAATGAAAATTCAAAATTACAGTGACAATTTTATGGAACAAAATTGTTGTTTAAGAAGAAATCTAGTTTGTAACAAAAAACCAAATCTTTTCAGCAAGCCTTACAAAGACTTCCTTTAGGCTCTGTTTTGGGGGAAGAATGGTCCAAACATGACATGTCATTTTGGATTCGAGTAAGAGGGACAGAGTCCCATATAGACACCTCAGCAGTTTTTTAAATTCGATACTAATAATAATGATGTTCCAGAATACAAAGAATGTTGAATATAGCTAATGCCCACAAAAGGGTAGCTATACTGCTCCAGTATTCTGCATTGGCAAGGACATGCAAACCAGCAGATCATCCATAAATAAGTTAAAAATTGGGAATTTTGCAGATGGTCTTTGATTAATTCAAAAATATCCCTTTATATAGGGAAAACTACGCGCCTATTTACAGAATGAGGGTGGCCTATTGGAAATCAGATCAAAAAGTGCTAGGTGTGAGATCTGACCAAATGTGCAGATACGCTTTTCTGCAAGAAAATGTTTGTAAGGTGATATTTCCTTTGCCAGGATAAGGAAACATCACCCCTGTTCTCATCTCTGTTCCAACAGCAATTACTTCTTAAACTCTGAGGAGGCTTTTTTTTTTTCTTGATTGAACTTTCTTCAAGAGAAGAAACGGAAATGGAAAATATACACACAGATTTCAGTTTCAGTGCCAGTGATTTTGAGTTCAAATTCTACAATAAAGCCCTGGGACGTTCATTACCCAGTGCTGAAATTGTTATAGGTTGGGCAGCAACAGCATTTGACCTAAGTCTAATTTATAAACTGCATGATATATGGGAAGTGATGTTGCTGACATTTGATTTTTATGACCTCATTTGTAATTTTGCCCAACGTGTTGTCCTGCTGTTCCCAAAGTTGTTTCATAGCTTTGAATTGTCTTACATATGACCATGTGAAAAGTGTGGCCATAAAGACAAATGAATGGCACAGCATTTTGTTGTCATTATAGAAATAAACATGAGCTCAACACTCTGAGATGCTGACTGTAAGGCTAGTTTCTCATTTTCCCATTTGAGTGCCCTGGCTCCACTGCAGCTATACTCAAAAGCAAAGGCAAAGAAACAGAATTAAACCTCGTGTGTGTGCAATGAAGATGTATGAGGAGTGACTGATGTTCACTAGATGTTCATGTGAAGTGCTACTTTAGTGCCTTTGGATCCACCAAGACATCTGCATAGGCTGAAAGACGTGACATGGACAGATATGCCTTTCTGGAGCAGCAACTGTAAATCTGGTATCATGTCCCAAAAATTACATCAGATGCCTGTGTTCAGGTGTTCAAAACACACCCTAGAAATCACTAACTCCATGGAGGGAGCCAGGATATTTGCATTCCTTGCACTAAGAGTAATGCAACAAATAACATTCCTATTTTTTGGCACTGCCTACATTATTAAACCTCATGACTTAATGAGAGTTCATTCAGTCTCGGTTGCATTTTTTCCAGAGTCTGAGGCAATTAAACACCCAAATCCAAATGAAGTTAAAAAGGGGAGGATACATTTAGAGTAAATGGTGTCCAGAACAGATAAAACATTTAATAGTCTATAGTGGCATCTAGAGAGCATTTAAGCATGTACATGTATCCTAAAAGGTTAAATCATCCAAACAAAGAAAAGGGAAGATTGTAACTCTGTGCCTTAGGCTGCCCGTATGGGTTTGGGGAGTCCTAGATACAGGTTTTGCCTCCCAGAACTGTGTGTTTTACTGTCACTGGATATATATAAACATGCCTAGGAAATTAAGAGAGGTTCTGGATTCCATTCTTGGCATCAGGCACCGAAACATATCATTATGATGTAAATTCTGCATTTGGACAGCAGGTTCCTTTGAAAGTCCCAAACTCCTGCCATAAAGGTAATTCTGATTTATATTTATTCACATCGTTAGTTTCGGATGTTTATTTTCATTTTCATTCATATACAAAGGGGAAGAAATTGTGGGATTAAGATTATCCCATCAGGAAAAGCAATCATACATGTAATAGCCAGCCATGATTGACCACACAGCATGATAGCTCTATAAAGAAAGAGAAAAAAGAAAAGAATTTCAGCCAGTTGGGAAGCTGTCCCAGATACTGATGAAAAGATAATAATTAATGATAGGATTTTTATTCATTTATTTATTTAGAGACAGATGCATTACTAATTTTAACCTCAAAAGGACATTTCAGCCTTGCAAATTGTACAGATTTTTGGATGGTACTTTTCAGATATCTCTGTAAGGAATGTGGACTTTGCAATTGGCATTTTCTTTCAAGGATCCTTTCAGTCCAAAGGAACTCCCTTCCCCTTTTCAGTTTCTACCAAGCTGAAAATATGAGATCTGTGGGTCATATTTTGATATCTTATAAGCTTATTTACCTCAATAACTATTCATCAATCAGAGCAAAAGATACAATTTTGGCCTAGCTGATTTCAGCAGTATCAGGGTTTCACTCAAGCGTTTTCCAATCTGGGTTTGAAAAAGTCCTTCTCATGTGCGTCACATCTAAAACCTTCCTGGTATCCCTTTCATGCTGCATATGACTGTCCTTTTGTTGGTGAAAAGAGGACAGCGATGCAGCTTATTGCCAATATTTAGCCAGTATTTGAATTGCTTTTGTGACACCATTGACTTCTTTTCTCTCTAACATATCACCAAAGAATGTAAAAGGCTGCCCCCTGAAGTCACTGATGGATATGTTGATTGTCTTTGGATGGAGTCCTGCAAGGAGTACCGCACTTTCCCGTTAGAAACATTTTGACACCCTGTTATCTTCCTGAGTTGATCAGACACCTGCTGCTACCCCACCTGCCTTCTTGGCAACCAGAAATGCCTGTCTGCCTCTCTTTCCTAGTGGTGGTTTTTTTTTTTCTCTCCCCTCTCTCGCTATGTAAGTATCAACAGGTGGGATCAATTGTGAGGAAGGATGTTGTGCCAATGCTTCATTGCTGGCATGGAGGCAGGAGCTCTTGTAGAGGGGATAGCATGTGTGCGTTGAAGAAGGCTGCTCTGCAGAAGTCGGTGCTGTCTGGCACCCATGCCTTACTAGAGGGGTCCAACCAACTTTGGAGCAGGCAGGGTGCCATCCTGACAGATGGACAGAAGGGGTAGCCAAGACACCAGGTAGTTATGCAGCAAGTGTGTTTGCTGAGCGTTTGACTGTCAGCCAGCAATGTTTAAATGACTGTTTGTCTTGAATTTATACACATTTGTACAAAGAAATGCATGAAAACTAATGTAGAGCTGCGTTGTACTAACTTAAGAAAACAGGAAGAAGAGCTTCTGAGGCTGAGCAGAAAGGTAGCTTGTAGCCATAGCTGTATTCCACTGATGTGTATGTTCAAATGCTTTAGATTGCAGTGACAAGTTTCTCTAGAGCCTGCTTTGTAATAGGAACTGTCCCCAGATAATAAGTGTTGATGCTTTTCTTGCACTGTAGGTGGCAGAAATATGCAAACTTCAAAATGTTTTAAGGGTCAATCCAATATTGCGTCTACCGATGTTTGGGGTTTTTTTTCTGGAGCTGGTAGAGCTTTTAAAAATCCTTATATTTCTATGTAGTTAAGTGCACTTTCCAGGCAGAACCAAGAAGCATGGATATGCAGAAAGATATAAATAGCACTTTTAAAATCCATTGACCATGCTAGCAACTTAAAAAAAAATGTTTCTTCTCAAATCTTTACACAGAATTTTAGTCAGTACTTAAATTACCTGCATCAATCTACCTCTTAAGCAGTCACCTCTGTTTTGAGACCATATCCAGAGCAATCATGCCTGTTTGCAGCTAACCTCCTCATTCTAAGCAACTAAATAGCAACTTTACCACAAACATTTGAATTAATTGCTGGCATCTCAATGGGACGGATTGCCAAGACTTTGTGGATGAGATCCAGCCTTGATACTGTATACGATATCAGACTCACGTTAGCCCAGCAGTCAGTCAGGTCACTTAAATACTTCTCCGTGTGAGAAGCAGACAAAACCCTCATTGCATCCTGCGTAGCTCTAAATATGAAAAATTATCTTCCCATTTGATGGAGCTGTCTTATCAGTTGATATCAGGAACTGAAAGGCTATGCCTTTGTCACATTTTTTTATCTTTTTCCATCCCAGCATTGCTTGACATAACACTTGTAATACTAATATAATATTAATATATATATATTGATTAAGATAGGGCCTTAGGTGAAGCCTGTAAAGACAAGGTAGCTCCTTGGGCAGTCTGTATATTGTATCAGCGTCTGTTTAAAAAGGGGCTGCTACATGGACTGAATAATGCCATTCATGCCAGCCCTACTAAGTCTTTATTGCTTTCTCCACTGCTGCAGGTCATTGTTATATTTAGTGTCTGACCACAGGATCCGCCATATATATGATGAACAGTCAAAAAGAAAAGTAAGATTGCATTTCAGCAATTCCTCCCGAACTTGTAGGCTCTTAAAAATGTGAAATTTGGCAGGAGTAGGTCAGAGAAGACTTATTACCTCTTTCAACACTGTACTGTTTAATTATTTTGCATCTTTTAAGAAGTATGTTGTGTGTTTTATAGGAAGCAAAGAAAAACAGCTTACTGGAGACTAAAGGACAGATAGGTTATGCTGATTAATCTTTGACTGAGATTGATTCAGTAAGGTGAGAAAGCAGCTTTGAAAATCCTCCTTTTTTTTTTTTCTGATATTTTTTTCTAGATCTTGTATACATTGTGTCAGAATAAAAGCCTGAACTGGAGTTCCACACTGGAAAAGCTACTGTGGCATTTTGATATGTCCCCTTAAAAAAGGATTCACTTTGAAAATGTGTTCTAAGAAATTAGAGGTCAGGTTTCTCTGCACACTCAGTCTGACATACACTGGCCGGTGGTGCAACACGCTCATAAATCCACTTCAGCTGGTCAACTGTAATGTGTTTACTACAGGCGGTAGTTGATAATTTTATTCTCAGCATAATTAAAGGTTTTGTCCTTTCTTTTAATCACTGTGTTAGTAATAAAGAATTTAAAATATTTAATTCCACAAGGGCTAATGGATCAGAATATATGTAGAGGCAGTAGATGTATGTATGCCTGGAGAAGAATGCTTCAGTGTTTGCAGTACAAAAATCCAAACATGAAAATCCAATAGCTGAACAGTCCCGAGTCTATTTTCAGGCTCCTCCAAAGCACTTAGTGGAGGAAAATATGACTTTACAGAGCACTGCAGTAGCTGGTCTTTGGAAGCTCTGGAATATCCTCAGTATTACAGAGATAAAAGCTATGTACTTTTTTGTTACCAGATTTATCACTTTGCACAACTGTCTTCATAAAGAACCACAATTAATTTACCACCTAATTTGTTATTTGGTTGCATGCTATTACCATCAGAAGTGTTTGTGATGGTAGTCGGTCAGGAATTAAATTTAAATAAACTATATGGCCTATGGAAATTTTCTCGTTGATGTACAGATCACCAGCTGACAGAGACAACTCATTGTGTTCAAAAGCAAAGCAAGGTAAATATGTTTTCAATTTTTGCTTCTCTAACAGTGGTTTTCCAAGCCCAGCGGCAGTCTTGTGCAGAAGCGTTTCCACACACTTCTACCACGATAAGAAGTGATAGAATGATTACCTCGTTGTAACTAAAAATGTGCTGATTTTCATAAAGCCACCTATCTCAACATCTCCACATTGCCATATTTTCATGGTCTGGAATATTGCCTAGATAGGGCTTCTTTCCAACTCCTTGACTTATTTCCTGTGCATAAAAAGGAACTGGGACGAAGCACCCTATTGATTATGAAGCTCAGAATAGAAAATACTGTATCATATAAGGTTATGTTATAATACCGTACCGTTGGTAACAATTTCTTTGAGAACATTGCTTTAACTCAACTGCAAGCTGTTTCATATAGCTCTGTTCAGAACCATTTATATTCCATGGAATGAATCAGTTTCTAAATCATAGGTGACTGTGATTTCTGCTATTTGTATTTGGTGTAGCAGCAGTATTTTGAGGGGAGAGATCATTGCAAATTTGAAATACTGCTTTGATAAACATCAAAATTCAAGAACTGGAGACACAGAAGTGCATTTAAGAGCTAAATAGGAAACAGTTGAAATTTTATCTGCAAAGTGATTGCTAAATGGAAATCAAAAAGGTCAGCTGCAATTCACTCTAGGGAATCAAGATTCACACACTAAGTGATGCTGCAGGTGCTGTGCTGGACAGTGAAACACAATGTTTTTAATTAAATCATGGGTCTTCCTGAGGGAATATTGCATTAAAATCCAAGTGAATCTGACATAATGGCAAGATCTACATTCCTGGTTCTTAGTCAAGTCATTACATTAGTCTGCCGATTAGATCAGGAGGGAGGCATTTCAAATTACAGCAGCAGTTTTACAGAGTAGATAATTATGGCAAGTTATGAATGACAGAAATTACTGCAGCTAGTTTTCTTTTTTTTTTCTTTTTTTTTCACTCCCTCTTCCCCCTTCCCCCCCCCCCATTTTCTTTNGGTTCCTAGTATCAAAATGTTATATAGCACTTTGATTACCATTTAGTTCTTTTTGTTACTTTACTACACAAACTGTCAGTCATAATTTGTCTGTGGCTGTTGCTGACATTTATAGTTAAAATACAATAATTCTTGTCATATTTATGCTTCTAGTCTCCAACTATCTGGATTCTTTCACTGTTGTAATATCTAGCTTCAAAGTAGTGGCCACAGAAGCTACCTGTGCAGGAATTTCATTGGACCTGAGATCCTATATACTATTGAAAACTGATTTCTATGTAATTGCCTAGGACAAACAACATGTAGTGCTAGTGTGATGCTTACTTTTGACTTGACAGAAGTATAATTGAAAATTACATGTAAGAGATTTAGTTTTAAAATATTTTCGTTAATGCGTATTACAGTACCATATTTTCCACAAAGTTTAAAATCTGCTTATAAGACAGAATAAGGTAATTAAGGTTGTTAATAGACACCTGCACTGTTTATTTTTACACTGTCTCCTCTAGAAATGCAAGTCTGGCTTGCAAGATTATTTTCTTTTATATGTCTATTAACTAATGCTGAATTAGAGTTGATTTGAGTTGGAGTATATATAATAGCCTTACCTAATTACTTCATCTGGATCATTTCTACTGTGGGTTCAGATGTATTCATTATGACTGTGTTTTCAGGGCTGTGGGAATAATAAAATTTCTCTACAGCCAGGCTTAAATAAAGAGTATGGAGATAATTTTGAATTGCATTTGTTTTTAAAAATTCTTACTAATATCATAAAGCACGTTTCAGTCAACATGAAACACTTCCTTTGATCTAAAATGAAATTTTTGATAGAAAAACCTGCTTTCAAGATGAAACAAAGTCTTGGCTTAGTAGTTTGTCCAATAGCTCAGATGATAAACATCCATCAAGGATGTACTATAGTCAGGCTTGATTCTTTTTTCTGTTAGGGAGGCTAAAGTCTATGATTTCAAGGGGTAGCACACCACCGGTGGAAGACATGATGTTCAGCATCCTCTTGACAATGTTTTGATTTTGTTGAAAAAGACACCCTATGGTGCATGCATTAGGAACTGACATGACAGAGTCAACAGAAGAACCACTTTCATTTTCACTTCCTGAGTCAGTGACTAACCAAATATTTTTCACAAAGGAGTGAAGAAACTTGACTGTATTCTGTATCTTATTGATTAGGGTATCCTAATGAATAATAGGATTTAAACTACCTTCAAATGGAAAAGGAGCAGATTTGAACTGTGATTTCTTTCAGAGAGGCGCTCTTATCAACAGGACATTTTAAGATGCATTTTCCTCAGCTGTTCTTTTTGAAACTGTTTTGCTCTTTAGCAAATGCTTAGACTTGTTTGCCTAGATATAGGGGGCATGAGAGGTTCCAATGACAAAAGCAAGTGTTTCTTAACAACATAGGTAGTAGACCTGTCAAATTCCTCGGCAAAGGAGAGTGGGAATGCAAAAAACCCAAACCCTTGCCTAGCAAAAAAGAGGTCAGGTGTACTTGAGAAGAAAACTCCACTGGCAGCTATTAAATGAAGAAAATATATCTAACCCAGGAAATCCCCCTGGGGGTTCAGGAGAGTATTAGGGGAAGATGGCCATATATGTAGTCTTTTGTTACTCTTTCCTATGCATTTGTCTCTAGCCACTGTTGGGACAGAAGATTGGCCAGATGGACGCTTGATCTGAGGTATACGGCGGCTCTTATATTGAGTTTGAGAAAAAGAAAGAATTACATATGCAAAATGGACTAACTTTAACATAAATGATAAGAGTACTTTTTTTCACACATGAATATTCCGTAGCTTTGTGGGAAAGACATCCTCCAAGACCACATATGCAATAGAAATAGGGTTTTCTGTGTCCCTAATATAGAGGCATCATCACCGGTGTTATGACTCCAATCTCCCGACATTTGTTCCATCTTAACACGGCTTTGCATGGAACCCCTTCATGCTCATGTTTCCTCTTTCCTAGCTAGTTTTCTTTTTCCTATTTTAATAGCTTACCTTAAATGTTAGTGATTGCAGAAATCAACTTTTTGCTGTGTTCTCTCCAGGAGAAAAAGTTATGTATCGTTATACAAAAGGTGAGATTTCACTAAATGTATTTATATTTAAAATTGAAGAGAATTAAATAATTTATCAAAACAGTTAATAATAATTTTATTTTGAAAGACCAGATAGTGTAATGAAAACAGAAAAATCATCTAAAGGGAGCGAGGGACATGAAAATTGGGAAAGTAGAAGTAAAATGTTAAAATTCATATGGGGAAAATGCAATTTTACACAAGACAAATAGACAGAAGGAAAGAAAAATCTAAACACAGTAATGTCAAAGGAGACATTCAGGAGACAGTGAGCAGAAAATCAGAAACAATTTTGCAAGGCCACACTGCAGGAAAAAGAAATTGAATGCCATTTTGCTATCCGCACACTGACGTATCAAGCAGCATTGATGGAAAATAATAATCTCCCCAAAATAGGGAAAGCTGAGGGACCAATGCAGAGGAGAAAAGTTGTTCTACTACTAGTTTGATTCCTCGACTCACTGCTAAATTCTTTCAGCTGCTAGGATGATTTTAAACCACTGGCCATTGAAACTACATGCTTTTCCCTATCTTTGCTAGAGTAAATCTTCATTATCAGCCAGTTTTATGCACTATATCTCTAGTAGAAATAATTCTCAGGGGTCTTTGAGGTAAATTTCAGGGGAGAATTACCAAGATACTCTTGCTGAAAGAGGTACGAAGAACTAAAAAGCATAAAACGGCTGGTGGCCACTTTTCATTTAAGTATATACATTATCTCAGTTTTTCTGTAGCCTATTCAAGACAATGACAAACACCAGTTGAATTTGGTAATGTATTTATTGGCTGATAATATAAAAAGAATTACATATATATGTCTTGCAAACAGATCACCATGCTATTCAAAAATAGATTCTATTATCTATATTGATTTATGTAACTCCTTACTCTATTATTAGCTCTGACTGATATAACTCTTCATTACTTATGGATTTACATTTTATTCAGTGCTTCTCTGCCAGCAAGTCAGTGCCAAGAAGCAAAGAAAATGTCACGGTGAAGTTGTTTGTTTTTAGTTTTGGTTTTTTTTTCATTTTCCACATTTTGGAATACTTTCCGTCTGTTTCACAGTTCCATGAATAAAGCTCAATTATATAGTGTGAATGTCACTTGCACGGGAAAAGTGCCAGCACCAAAGACTTAAGTGGTGATGAAGTAATAAAATAAGAACTACATGAACCACAGATAAGTGGTTGGATTTGAAAGAACTCTTGCCCTGGATGGCCAGTGCAGGTCACTTTGGCTATCTGTCCAGTTACAAAAATGGAACAGGCAGGGAAATGAGAGCACATAGAACAAAATCTATTCAGCTTAGTCCATAAGCACTTTGGAGACCAGCTGCAGATGTGGTAGAGCTATAAAGGGCTTTCAGGAACAATGAAAGTCTTGTATGCTCCAGCTTACAGATCAAAAATGTTCAGAATCAGTCCTATTTACAGTAGCAGCTCTGAACCTACCTCACTAAAAATGGGAATGATATTCCTAACCCTATCCTTAGATGGAATTCCATCAGATCAGAAGTCCTGGAATGTATGTCCAAATTCTGCAAAGATACCGAGTTTATTCAGGTAGAACTGGGATTGTTTTTATACAGACCTTACTCAGTTAAAATCCATAGGATGTGATGTATGGAAAAAAAAACCAACCCTAATGACATGGTAAAATAATCCACTATTATTTTTTGTAAAAGCGTTCACAGATTTTTTAGAAATAAAACCACATTTGTATAAAATACATTTTGCATTTGTTAGTATTACTGTTTTTGAAGAAATATGATTGTGAACCACTTACAGTGCAATTTCTAAAAAAAAGTGCTGTGTAGCTATGTACCTAGGGGCAAGATTTCACACATGAGTTTCCCATTTAAGTTAATAAAAGTCTTCACTGTGTAGGTCCAAAGAAAAAAAAAAAGTGCACTGGTTACAATACCCATGGCATGTATTAATACAGCCGTAACAAAAGGAAAAAGGTGGTTTGGTTTAGTAGTTTCTTTGTGAGTAAGTATGATGCTGTACTATAAGACTCCTCTCCAGTTTGTGATAATTGCTTCTGTTTTATGCTAGTCCAGTAGTACAAAGAAATAACATGCTAGTAATAGATACAGACTAAAAATAAAATGCCAAAAAAGAAAAGAAGTTGCTTAAATCTTGAAACAGTATTAGACATAGTAGAATAATTTGATTTTAGACATTTTTTCAAATCCCAGAACAGTGTGTTCTTGATGTAAGATTTTTTTTTTAACCACAATAAGTAGGTTGTAGGTTTTGCGTTGGAGATACCATATGGAAAGCACTAATTTAATGGGAAATGATAAGCTGTGAATTGGATTCATGATTCATGAGTCACAATGCACAATAACACATGCCACTAATTTACTAAAATACAGTATGCATGTATGTATTCATTTACACATATGCATATATACCAATTCTTTGTTACCTAACTGTTGTTACAATTCTGACAGAAATATATATAATTTTTTTTTTTGGTGTAAGAAACAGCACTCACACATCAGGACAAGACAATTGGCCAGGTATCGTTTTTGGTGCTCACAAGGAACAGTTGTGAATATAATATTTATAACAGAGAGTATGCATAATCTCTATCTACACTTGTTCATTGTGTGGATTATAAATACTTCCTAAGTACAGCCATTGGAATATATTTTTAGGAAGGATCTAACAAGCAGAGATGTCAGAAGGCGGATCTGAGATGAAAGAGTTTTCTGCTGACATTTCTTGATAAACTGAAATAAACGTACCTCATTTAGAAAGCTAGAGCAAAGTATGCCAGTGCAGACATTTGATTGTATTGATTAAAATTGATGCATGCTTTATGAAGGGTTATATCCTTTCTCTACAAGTAAAGAACAACACTATTGTGTTTAGTTTTTCCTTAGTGAATGATTTACTGTAATCAAAGTCCTTATTATAGTCTTCTGGAAAATGAAGTGTAGACATTATCAAGCCATGGAGGGCCTTTTTGTTTTCTGGGAAGAAGTAACTTATTGCTGAAGGGGCCTCTCTGTGTGTAAGATTCAAGGTATAATGATAGCTGATAATATTTGTGAGAGATGGAGGCTCTTCAGTGAAGCTGCATGATGAATCACTAATAAAACCCAATTAGCTGCTTTAGATGATTCCCCTTTAGTCATCACTCAGAGAATGGAAATCATGAGAGCTGAGAGCATCACAACTGGGTCTACCGCAATGGCAAGAGATAAAATGATGTTGGGTCTTTGTTGAAGTCATGAAGGACAGTAACATGTGAGTGAATTTTAGTAAAGGCTGTCTTTAATGAACCTATGCAGAGCTGAAATCAATGGGTGATAATACCTTAGAACAAAATTAAATTGTCATATAAGTGATACTGTGGTGAGAGGGAATGGCGCAGTGAGGGGTAGCAGTACAGGGGTGACTTGCTAGCTAGAGGCAACAGCATCATGATTAGAGGCACCACTGCAGCTAGCAACAGCAGCCAGGAGTGGCGGCATGGTGAGAGGGGGTGGTTCATCAATGGGTTTATGATTAGGGGTTGTGGCTGTTAGAAATTGTGCTGAGAAGACATTGAGGTACCTCTACACACACAGGCATCATTTTATGATAAAAGATGTATGAGAATCTGTCTGTACGCGTGCCAGGATGGTACTGAGTACTGAAAAAAAGCTGTCACCTGTATTGGAAAGGTACAACATGTAGAAATATCTTTCAATGTAGACAAACATAAAATGATAGATACTGGGAAAAAAGAAAGGTCAGCCAACTTGTAAAATGGTGGTCTTTGAGCTGATGGTTTCCATTCTGGAGCAAAATCTTGGAATTATGACAGATAGCTTAGCATGCAGTGTTAGGGAAGCAAATGAAAAGCTAGCAGTTCTTAGGTGAAGAACAGAGAACAAAGCAGAATGAGAAGTTCTCACCTTCCTGTAGGCATCTGCTTACAGCCACTGATGGGAGTCAGGATGCTGAGCGAGACAGGCCCTTTGTCTGATCCAGCATGGCTGTTCTTCTGTTTTCATGTCCTCACAGCTGGGTGAGAAAATCGAGTCAATGGTTTGATGCCTACTGTTCTGCAGGGCTGTGCTTACCAATCAGATAAACCCTGGCTTGATTTATTGCTTCTTTGTTTTCCCCAAATCAATGCTGTGTCACTTCTCCTTTTAATATCTTTGGTTTTATCCATATACATATGGATTTGGCAAGAAAGGAACTGACTCTTCAGGGGATCACAGAGTTGTAGCTCCCTGGCCAGCTGGTGTTCACCCCAAACTGGCCTGATATCTGCAACATCTGAAAGAAGTGCTACACGAGTATTGAATTTTAGAGGTGTTTATTCGAGTACGTGTTAAGAGCTAGTAACTTTTCTTTCTAACAACTGAAATAGTGTTAGATAAGAAAGTTATGAATGCTAATCCAATTTATTTATTGTAAAGCCAAACAGAAATCTTGGTCTTTTTAACAGCTAACTTCCTTGAAACTCTGAATGTGCCTTTACTGAGAAATACATTTTAATAACGCAGGAGCACAGTGTCTAGACAGGAGACTTTCTAATTTTCTTTTGCATAAATAAGTACAGTATTCATAAAAATCTAGATCGAGAGGAAATACATTTTGGCCTAAAACATTCAACCTGATGTAGCTGAAGATGTCCCTCCTCGTTGCAGGGGGGGGTTGGACTAGATGACCTTTAAAGGTCCCTTCCAACCCAAACTGTTCTATGATACCTGATTACAGAATGAATCTATCTACCTAGCTAACAAAAGCTCAGCTAACAAATATGAACTGTTTCAATGAGAATCAATATTAATGACAATTGGCTTTGTCCGCCTTTATGTTTCAAGTGTAGTCACTTGTATGCACTCCTTGACATGTCAGAAGGAGCGAGTGCAGGGTAAGTGGAGGAAATAATAGCATCTGACTCTGTTTCTACCTGTTTTCATGAAACTTGCTGGAACTTACTATCTTTGATTGCCCTACCATTTTGTTAAATTTGCTTAAATTTATGCAGTAGGCCCGTAAGTTACTGGGAAGAGAACGGTGGATAGATTTCAGCAGAATTTTGTATAAGCTTCTTTCCTTGAGGAAACCAAGCTAAAAACAGAGACATTTCCTTAGACTGCCTCATTCTGAATGACCCTCTGATGCCAAGATTATTCCTTAAAAATATGGCAGAGATGATAGGAAAATCATAAGTACTTCTGTTCATATTCTTTCATTTGCGCTTGTTAGATGGTATTTGACTTCATGAATAGTCCCTTGGAGAGCATGGTGGCATCAACCGTCAGTGTAAGACACTGAGAACCTGCCTTAATGAAAAGAGAAACATGAATCTCTGCAGCTGTGTAAATTGTATCAATAAAAATGAGATTTCAGGGGTGAAACCCTTGAACTGCTGATGTAACTGGCAAAATTCCTGGAGATTTTTAATAGGGCCAGGATTTCGCCATAGGAGTGTTGGCTCTCTTTGGTTTACAAATAAATCACAAAGCATTCCCATTCATGTTTGTGTTGGCTGCTCCAAAGTATTTATGAAAAGATTAGGATAGAAATTTTCTGTACTTGTTGCTTACAAAGTGCCTGTGAGTTTTTTATTTCAGTAATTCACTGCCTGTATTTTATGGTGTGTGACTGGCCATCTTTTTTTCACTGGAAAGTTGTTTCTTCTTAACAGGAGACAAATAATTGATGAACAGCAAATAATGCACTTCTGATAAGAATCTGTATTAATTAACAAGGCTTAAATAAGTAGTCACCAGCAGAATTTGACAAGGGAAAAAATAATATTCCATGAAAATCAGCAATTTTAATTTGAGCTGTTTATTCATGAACCTTATTTATTCACAAAACTTTTTTTTTACCTGATTACTTCTGAAAATAAGTATGTGATACTCTCCCTCTGTTGTATTTTATTACATCTGTTGGTCCGTAGCTTTCCATTTTACTGCTCAAATCTTGTATTTTTCTCATCTTTATGAGCTCACACACATTTACTCTTATTGCTTTATGTACTTGTAATGTCTATGGATTCACATTATATACGATCTCAATTTATCATTATCATTTGCTGCTCTAAGTGTGATGTATTATTGTAAATGTGGAAGATAAAGTCTCCACAGGAAAGCTATATCTTATCTGTAAATTGAACTTTCTTGTTGCTTATAAGGTTCAACTCATGCATTTTTGATAATTCTGTATTTAATAAATGTCTGAAGGTAACATTTTCATTTTACATGCCACTGGCATTTTCTGGCAGCCAGGTAGTGAGACGGATGAAGAAAAATAAGATTTGATTTTCAAAAAGCAGTAGATAAGTAAAAATAACATCTGACTGCCAGTGATGTCTCTTGAGATAGTAATACACATTATCCCCTGGCTGGATTATTGTGCTTAAGACACTGGCTTTACTGAGTCCCTGGGGAGACCCTCCGGTGGTCCAAGACAGCAGTGTTGCCTCTGGTATCACACACAGCACATGTCAGATGTGTGTCACCTCCCTCCCTGCGCTCCGCTGACAGCGGCAGTGCCTTTCATACCCCAAGCCGCTTTACAGCCCTTTTCCGATGGAGTCTGAAAGAACCATAACGTGTGAACAGTATAGGCGAGGGAGAGGGGAAAGCGATGCCAGCGGGCCCCATGATGCCAGCCAGCAAAGCTGGGCGCCCGCCTGCTGCCCAGTGCCACCTCCTCTGATGGCAGGTTCCCCCTTCCAGCGTCCCCAGCGGTGGCCCGCCATCAGCAGCCCCCAACAGAAAGCCTGGAACTGCGGACGTGGCTTTTCTGTGGAGGATATGAAGTAAAATATGCCTGCTGTTGGGGAAGGGGGGAGGAGGAGTGGCTTAATTAATTAAAAAAAAAAAAAGACTATATAATGACTATAAATGTCAGCAAACATGACCCTAACTGTTTCTGAAGCCAGGCAACGGCCCGGCACTGTCTATGTGGTGATAAAACGTGGGGTGGTTTCTGTGGCTGCAGCACTGGGAGTCAGCATGCCGTCCTCAGCTCCTCTGCCGACGGCACTCGGTGAGCTTAAGCACATTTCTTGTCATTCCCTCCGTAAAACTGAGACAGCGACATTGCGCTGTCACTGCGGGGAGAGTACGACGGCCACCTTCAGCCCCGGCCCTGGGCTCCGGGGAGGGGAGCGGTGAAGCGGGAGGCAGGCCGGCCTGCAATGGCAGCGCTGTCCCGCCAGGGCCCTCCCCGCTGCCGGCGGCCCGGCAGGTCGCCACGGGGAGGCCTCGGCCCTCGCGCTGCCGCCATGAGGCGGCTGAGGCGCCCAAGAACGAGCCTGGCCCAGGAAAAGCCCCGGCCCAGGAAAAGCCCCAGCCCGGGGGCTCGGCTGCTTCCCCGGCGTCGTGTCCAACAGCTCATCCTCTGCAGGTCAGTGGTTCCTCTTCTGTCTGCCTTGCGTGGTTGCTTGGTGTGTAACTTGGGCTTTCTCTTTAGTCAGACATTACATGCAGATGGGTCAGTGTTCGTACGACAGCCCCAAAGGGCCGGCTGCCCTATCTTTAGTCACTCTTTTCCGCCATGCCCACGTTGGTGCTGCATGTGTGGTGAGGTGCAGGGGTGCTTTTACCCGGGGACGGTGGAGCCCACCCCCTCCAGAGGTAAAACCCCTCTCAGGCAGCGTTTCCCCCTTAAGCCCAGGGTGGACACAGGCCCCCTGGGGCCAGGCCCACCACCACAAGCCCTGGGAAGAGGAACCCCACAGCTCTTTCTCCATAGTGGGTGCTGGAGAAGAGGGTCACCTCCACCCACAAACCAGGAGTGCTGCCCCTGGTTAGGTTGTCATCGTGGCTCTGCATCGCTTCTGTTCAAAATGCCTCCAATGAATGCGGAGTGCCCATCGTTTCTGGCTTCTTGCAGCCTGTCAGTTAGGTGGTTCTGTGTCCATTAAGCACATGCCTTACTGATATAAAATTGTGCGAGTATTTTACTCTGAGTGTCATGTAATGCAAAGCCTTGCAAGTGTTTATTACATCTACACTGTTACTTTTACCAGCTAAGCCTGTCATCTCATCAAAGAGTTTTCGACAAGACCTGTTTCCAGGAAACTACAGCAGTTATGCATCTAGGCACTTTTGAAAACATGCCAGGTATCTATCTGAATCTTTGTGCACCACATATCTATAAAATCTGGCTTTCAGTCTCCTATTATAGGAGAGTTTCAGATCTATGAGGAGTATTTTTATCTTTTTATTGCTGGTCATGAAGACCTCTAAGAATCCAGTACTTGAAAAACAAAATGAAACTGTGATTTAAGTGCATCAGCATCCTCTAATCACTATTTTATTTATGGATAACCTGCTGGAAGACATTGTATGTTAGACATTTATTGCATTCTATTCATACAATATAAAAGAATGGTGAGGTAACTAATAAAAAAAAAAACACAACTCAAAACAAACAAACAAAAAACCCACTGAAACGCCAGCCTTATGTCATCTTTAGCAAGTGGCTTGGAACTGTCTAAAATTGCTTGTTATGTGGGTTGACTGAACAAATCAGAATGAAGCATTAATTCTAAAATACGTGTTAAAAAAAAACAGCAAAGACAAGCATATAGTACCTGGAGTTTATGAAGTTTATGATGTAGGTCAGACTGGATTAAACCATCATCTTCAAGCTATTTGTCCACATAAATAAATTGAACTTGGTATTTAATTATAGTTTAGAAACGCTTTAAGTCATGCTTAACTTCTTATCACTCCTGAAATATTTCTTTCATTTCATTATTTCTTTCATTTCATTCATTTAATTTAATTTCTTTCATTATTTCATTTCATTTCATTTATTCCCATTCAGGAACTGATGTGTTACAATTCAGTGTGTTAGCAAAATATATTTTTCAGTCTTTCTAGGCCAGACCAAAAAAAATGCTGGCATCTAAGTTCAGAACTGCAAACTTGAAACCCACTGTTCAGCCTTGGTCTTCAATAGTCTCGAAAAGCTCACCTTTTAAAGTCCTTCAGGAGCCGCAGTGCGGCTGCAGAAGTGTCCGGTGGGTTCAGCAGTATGGTAGAAAGACTATTTGAGACCCAGAAAATAAATGTGTGAGGTTCCATTTAAAAACATGAGAAACTTGCTGCACAGTCACAAGGCAGTACTCAAAGACAACGGCACTGTTAACTATACTCTTTTCTTCGAAAACAAATCACTCCTATCCCATAGACTTCTGTGTAATATCTTTGTATAAACAGAACTAAAGGATGTAAGGGGCATTTTCCTCCACAGCCTGAAGTAGTTCAAACTCAGATTTCTCAGCTTCTAGGACATTTCTGTAGAGAAAAAAAAAAAGAGGCAAGAAGGAGCAAGATTGCACAGCTTGATGGTTAGGACACTGACTGAATGCTGGGTCTCATCCTTCCTGCCATCATCCCTTATGAAGCTTATATTAAACAGTCATTGCATAAAATGCAGAAATGGACCTTGAAACAGGATTGGGACCAATAGCAACCTCACTTCCCCTCTGGCTGTGTCTGAAAAGAGATGAGCGAGCACTGTAAAAGAAAGGATCTCTTTGCCTCATCTGGCAGGCCTGCATGTGCATTTCCTATCAGGGAACAAAGTACCTAAATGTTAAAACTGTTCTGTATGAACAGAAAAAACAGTCTCCCGTGCATTTCATGCATGTACACTCCTGGTTTTCTGTTAAGCAAATAGTGCACTTTGTAATAGTATTTTCCTGAGAATCAGTTCTCTTTCAGTCCCTAGGTCTTTAAAAAGGATGAAAAATCTTTCTTGTCATTGAAGCCTCATCTAGTGAAAAGAACTCTTACCAGGCTTTGTAAGTAACAGGTTCCCCATTGTAGCACTAAATGTGCTTGTTTTGTGTGTGGCTTTCCCCTGCAACAAATATCCATCTCCCCTGTAACAGCTCACAGTCCTTGCCAAGCGTATTTATACACTTTATATCCAAATATCTCCCGGGGATTTCATCATGCAAGACTTACAATATTTTCAACATAAATTTAGCATAACCTAGAGCTCTAGCTTTTTCTATTGAGATGCTGCACCAGCTGATTTGGAAGAATGTGACTGATAAGAGGGGTTTGCAGCTACTAAAATGAAGTGGTTGTAAATCTGACTTTTCGTTGCTGCTTTCCAGTTCTGTTGCCTAAGATCTCCTTTGGAAAAGTCACATTTTTACCAAATAAAGTCTCTTCATTACATTTTTTTTTTTACAGAGCTTCTAGGTGTATTTAAACCATATGGGCACTGTGGATAAAAGATACCAGGTTTGCAGTCAATTAGTTTTAATGCCTGCAAGTACAACTACTTTTTAATTTCCTTTATACATTTCAGACTCTGCAAATTCCCATAGGGAGGACAAATCTACTTTAATCAATAGATACAAAACAGCAGAAAAAAATCATTACCACCTGCTGCTATTCCATCAGTTTCATTTCCTTCCTTAGGAGACTCGAGTGTCCAGCCGTGTAGATTTTCACCTTTGAGTTCAGTCCGTATCTAAAGGTTTCTAAATAGTTCTGAGACAGCTTTCATTTTAGTTTTCGCCTTTTTCTTGTTTCCCTGCTTGTGCTCTGAAAGAGCTCAAAAACACCCCTTCTGCCTGACAAGGCATTTGTAAACTATATCTTTCTCATTATGCACTGGGTTTGGACTCTCTTCTTCCTTTAGTTTGCTGGAGACAGCCTATCTTCTTTAGAAGGCTTTTCTAGCTTGCTTTATGTTGGTATTTTCCATCCTTTGGCAACTCACTGCCTATGTCAGTGGTGACTACATTGCAGGAGAAATGACTAAATACCCACATAAGATGTGGAAAGGAAGCATCTGATATGGCAATGTTAGAACTTGACAAGAGTAGTTTTTCTTTTTGCACTTATTATCTCCTTTTTCCACAATGTCCATCATCATTTGTTTGTCATTTGCTGGCTAATTTAGGGCTTAATTGTGCTTGAACAGAGATTTTGGACAGAGGAGAGCTGTGAGTGTTAACATGATTCAGGGAGGATCAATACATCCTGCATTTCTGTGCTGTGTGCTCTCAAAGCTTCCTTTTTTAGGAAACATACTGACCTGGCTGTGATGTTCTCCTTTAATTCTGCGGGAACAAGTGGCAGCAGCCATTGCTTAAACCATTCCCACTCCATTAGTCTTCATTTGAAGGAGTAGGGGATGCATATTGATAGTTATAATCACTTCTGTGGCACAAGGGAGGCAGAGTTGTAAAAAGTAAGCACTTTTGTAATGCTGAGAGAGAGGGGAGAAAAGAATTTCACCGTCTCCTCTGGTCAAGCTCTCTTAAGCCCACGAAAGAAAATTACAGCTATCTGTCACTTAAATTTTGAATGGACCCTGAAATTACAGGTGAGGAAGTTAATGTGGCTGAAGGTTGGTGGAATAAGGGTGCTTTTCAACCTGTACCATATAATGCATATTGTTATCTTTGTTTCAGTACATGTATTTAATATCTGGATACTAACATGATGACAATTTGTTATATATGCTACATAGCCGTGTAAAAAAGATGCAAATCCTCCTTTTTTTCTCCTTTAATAGAATTATCTGCAAAAGAAATTAGAAATTTCATAATCTTTTCACCTCTTTGGTGTACATGCAGGAAAAAATGATAGAAAGGGAACAGTTATTTTGATGAGAACACATATTGATAACTTCTAAAGAAAGTATGTTTGGTATGTACTGTATATAACATCTGATGGTGTTCTAATTTTGTTGAAATATGTTTAAACTAAAAATAAAAACCCCCTTACATATACCTGATTAACAGTGGAACAAATGGGTTTGCTACACATGCATGGGTTACTGTTTAAAGGTTGGCCTTTTTGTACAACTGGAGGGCAATAGTTCTCATTAGTTTTAGAGAGCAGAGCAACCCATTTTAAACATAATAAGCATTTCTTCCAGAGAGAAATGCTTGCTCCTGGAATAAAAATGAATATTAGGATATTAGTGTACTGGCAAGCTAAATGTCTAAAAGAAAAATCCATCCAGCTCAAAATAGCAAGCAAGATTTCTGTAAAATTAGCAGGAAAGAAGAAATTGGCTAGTTTGGGTGCAATAGATATTGAAAAAGCTGAATGAATCCTATGGCTGAATGAAATGTATTTTGATTTACATTTAAGATTCTGTTGGATCTTCACTGAGTGCCTTCACATCATTTCTTCTCGAGGACCAGAAAGATAACATACAGAATCTCTTTTTTGTTAAGACATACTATTTGGAAATAAATTAGAAAGGCCTGACAGGAAGGCTATATCTGTATGCTGTGTGCAACCGTTAATCGTGAGAGGGGGAAGATGAATGAACCAAAACAAAGATATTTTTTGAAGATGTTATATCAGTAGTGTGCAAAAGGGGCAATTAGTAGTATTTTCCTAAGAGCAATTTAGATTAAATTGCTGCTGTATGCTATTTTTGTTGCATGCCTGAGCTGTCTCTAAAGCAGTTTTAAGAGAGTGTATATTCTGTTAGCCTGCATTTTTGAAACCAAGGTAGAAAAAGGAAAAAGACTGTAGCCTGTTGCAGGCGTAACACTCTAAACATTCATGTGCTATTAATAGATTAAGTGGGCAGGAATTTCCTACCCACTGCAGTTTTTCTCTATTTAATTGTTTCCAGTGGTTGTTAATTTGTATTTTATGACATTTCATAATATATGCTCCCAATAACAGGAAAATAGGATTTATTTTTCTTTTTAGACAGAATTAGTGTTGGTTTATGTGGTAAACATCACAGCAAAATTTTCCCCTTGTCTCCATCCTTTAGGTCTCTTACCACATTCAATACCATTCTGTTGAGCATTATCTTCATTGGTTTAAACCCTGGCTTTTCTTTTGCTATAATGAAAGCTCTGTGCTCAGACTGCGTGAGGTTCTTAAAGATGGCTCATGCCTTTGGTCTTCCATGTGCCTGTTTGCAGCTGGAGCTAGTTGACGTGAATATCTATGCCACCATATTCAGGATATTATACAACAGACATTAAGACTTAAAGCCGTATCTTCTGCATGGACAGGAAATGGTGATGGTCTTCTCCTATACTAAATTCACTTCCACTAGTCCCTCTTATCGCTTTATGATGTTACATCAGCAGTGCTGCTTATGTGCATGAACACTTTCTGTTTACAAAGGCTAGAGACTTTGCATTTGGTAGTCTTGTGTACCTCTCCATTCTGATTCAGCACAAGGATTTAGCAAGTTATTGGTAGAATCCCAATTACCTGGTTTCTTTCTTCCTTTTTAGAAAGATGTGACTAGCATGATAACCACCCATCAAAACCCGTCTCATGTTGAAATCCCTTCCCTGCTATGAATTCATAAAGCTACCATACTGTCACAGCTGCTCAAATCTAGCCTGGCTATCTTCTTCTCAAGGTTTGCATTAGAAATTGCATAATAAATGACCAGTGTTTGAGACTGAGCATAGTACAAAGTACAAGGCCGAGTTCTTCTCAGTACGTCGTCAGTATTTCCTTGACTGGGACAGGTTAGGCTAAATTCAAATTATTAAAACCTCTGTGTTGCTAAATGTTTTGGAAAAGCAGTGGCTTCAGGCTAGACCCTCAAAAACTATAGACACTTAAATGGGACAATTGAAAAGGCAATTGCAGGGCTAAAGTACACCTGGAAATCTACCAAACCTTGAGTGCTTTCAGTTTTCAAAACAAAGACCACAGACATCTACCTTTAAGATGTTTCAAGCTGTGACTTGGGAAGCACTAAAGCACAGGAGATGTGTTTTCTGCAGGTTAGTACTGGCACCACTGCCCACACTAGCTCATTAGAAGTTTGGACATGTCTAACCCTGTGAGTTGCATTTGTGATGCTGGGTACCCTGTGCAGATCTACAGATCTGCTACTTGGACTGGATGTTCAAGTTTCTTTATGAGTTCAATCATTGATTTCCTTTATGCCTTAAGGAAACATTTTGATTCCTTTTAAACTGTTTTAAGTAGTGGAGGAGGGAAAGCACAGGTTTGTTTCCTTTTCTTGATAAACTTCACTATGCAAGTAATGGTGGAAGAATTAGACAATGTTAGTGATAAATAATGGTCTAACTTTGGTATCTGAGAGCTCTGCAGTAAAGAAAACCTGCCCATATGCACTGGGGGTGGAGAGAGAAGGTTTTATAACAGATTTAAAATTAGAAAACAAAATGGCCTGATTAACAGCAGTAGGAAGAGTTCTGCAGAGGATGAGGGGAGAAATTAACGGATGACATTCAAAGGCAGCTGTGAAGTATGAGAAGCTGCAGCACGCGGAGGTAGTCAAATCTAGCAGTACAGAGAGTTCTGAATGATCTGTAATGCTGGAATAAATCAGACAGTCTGGGTGGGGGGGATATTTCAAGTGATGGATCATCTCTAGAAGGTCGATCACCTCTGCTTAGACAGATGGTAAACCAGTAGATTCCATCCTGAGCTAGAGTAATATTAGAGTAATATCAGTATTAGAAGCAGGCATTATGTAGGGGATGTGTACAAAGATATTTCAAGCAATCTGACGATGATTTTAGCACGCAACTGGGCTTTTTTAGAAACAGAGTGAGCCCCCCCCCCTCCATTTTATACTTCAGAAAGCAAATGTAATTCAGCTATTGCTATCTCCATCTGAAAATGTATCTCTCCATATCTTCCACTTATATTGAAATAAGGGAAGGGTAGAGACCCTTGACAAATGTGATTTCTAATGTCTAGTTTCTGGACACATGGTGCAGGGAGTCTGAAAAGGCTGTGTTGCAGAGCTGCATTAAAAATACTCTTGATGCCTTAGTCAGAAGCATTATGGAGGCTTTCCCCCAGACAACTTTCCTGTAAATGATCCACTACAGCTATAATGTGGACTGCGCTCTTTCCTCTCGTTGCTCTGGACCTACCCTCACTGTCAACAGCACAAAGAGGCAACATTGCAAGCCCATCTCCAAGAAAGGATGTGAGAGGAAAGTTGCAGGTGATTACGAGCTAAAACAGAATGTATTCATACACACTACAAAGGCCTCTCCATTTCTAAATAGATGATGGCCTTCAGTGGATAGACACCCTACTGATAAATTCTGTCTTTATAGCAGAACTATAGGAAGAATATTATTTTTCTGTGGTAGACCACAGTCTGGCTTCTCGTGAACTGTTCTGATGTATGTGGTTGAACAGAGTCTGCCTCTCTGAAGAGGAGGTCTCCCTGCTAATGACAGGAAAAATCATACCCTTTTTTTCATTATAGGTGTGACTGAGTAAAACGAGAAACTAGATCACTAATTAGAGAATACTTAAGACTACTGTGAAATTACATCTGGTCTGTATTTCCTCTAAGGCAACCATATCTAACACCTAAATATAGACCCATTCTAATCAATTTTCTTGGTCATGAGCACATTCCTCCTTGATATCCATTATTATTATTTTTTGATTCATAAAGAAATAGCCATTTCAATTATTCTGGCTATGAAATTAAAATTATATTCATCCAGCCATTTCTTCCTCACCTTAGAAAGTCCCGTTCCTTTCCTTCTCCTCTTTTCTCTCTGGTAATATCTAAGTTTCATATATGAACGCTGATACAACTCGATTAAGAATTTAGCAGCTCTTTTTACCCCCAAGTTACCTGAAGAAACAATTCAGTTGGTGCTGATTCATGAAGGGAGATAGACTTAATTTCAACCAAGACTGGTAAATAACTGCTGTCAAGGCTGAATGAAAGCACTGATAGATTTTGCACACTTTATGTAGTTTTGATTTTCTTCTTCTTTAACCTGTGTTAAAACAAAATACAAGAGACATTATGTTTTTGTGGGGAATAAAGACAAAAAGTAGGTAGTTCCCTGTGCATTTTTTTCACAGAAGTTGCTCTGAACTGCTATTCATGAACTCCATCCTTCATTTAAATACCTTGAGAAAGTTTGCCTTTTCTGTGGTGCATTTACACCACTTTTGCACCCCCGTTTTATGATTTGCACTACTATTTTATGAAGAAACAATAGAATACTAGTTCTTACCTTTTAGTATCCCAGTATGTTCAGTTTATATTGTGACTGTGTTTTTTCATTTGGGCCTTTTCGTCATCAGATACCCTCAAATTTCAACTCATAATCAGAGATTCAGTTGTGTATATTAAGTCATTGTTGAGCCTATCTAATCTTCTGATTTAATTTATTACTTGACAATCAGAGCAATTCTTACGTGGCTTAACATATTCAGTTGAGATAGGATACTTAATTCTTCAGTAATGTAAAAGGTTTTGTTATTTAAATGAAGTCCTGGTTTAATACCAGTAACTTGTATAAGAATGCTCACATTTTCATGTTGAACATATACATTAGTCATGTCCTTCATTTTTAGATGCTGAACATTTTATACAATGACCATAATTACTTTGTGTACTAATATAGTTGCATACCTTTGGCAAAGATGCTTTTTGTTGTGCACATTTAACTTCAGCTTGTCAACTGCCACCTTAGGTTTTGTATTTTGGTTTTGTATTTTGTTCAGATACATTCTGTCTGCATTAATATGCTGCTGTCAGCAAACCATGTTTTCGAGCATTTTGTAGGTTATTTTGAAGATTTTTTTTATTACTGGTAATAGGAAACAACTCATAGTTACTTTTTAGAAGCAGGCTGTTAAAGAGTCATTTTTAAAAGTGTGACTCTTAAAAATGTCATTCTTTGTATTTTTCAGAGGGATTATTTTTATTACTACAGTTTCTTTTTAATTTTGTAGTTTTCCATGTTAACAGGGTACAGAGGAGTTTGACAGCAAAACATGTCACGTCTATGCCACGTTTGACTCAACTGATTTTTTGGACTGGTTTAACTGGTTGGTTTTAGGCCTTCTGGCTCAGGTTTTCTGAAGTTTCTCTGGTATGTGGTTCTTTGTTCCTGAGTTTTAGTGCTTGAACAGATTAGATCTGAGTAAAGGTTTCTCAAAACATTAGAGGTGGGGCTGGGAGTGCAAACCAGCACCTGTAACTCACTGGGAGAGAAACGCAGCTGTTGTCTTTCACTGTCTTAATTTCTATAACACATGTGAATGTCAGCACACATTAAGTAAAAGACATTTGCTTTGCTTAGTATTGAATAATTTTTTCACTAAAAACTTAAAAGCACCTGAGGAAATAAACTGATGTGATCTATTATCTACATATATTTAGAACTCAGTGAAAACTGAAGGGCATGTGTGTAACATCGTAATGTGTTGAGGTATAGGGAGTACGTAGCACACACTTATCATTTGCTTAGCTGTTGTGATCATAAAATCATGGAATGATAGAATCATAGAATTGTTTTGGTTGGAGGAGACCTTTAAGATCATCAAGTCCAACTGTTAACCTAGCACTGCCAAGTTGCCACTAAACCATGTCCCCTCAGCATGTCCCTCAGTGATGAAGACAACAAGGTGTTTGGAGGAAGCTTTATTACATAATATGCATCTTTATAATTTGATAATGATTTCTCTGCAGAATATTAATCAATACTGTAGACATCAGTATTCCAGTACTCCAAAGTACCAATGACCTCCACGCATTGATTCTCTAAACATCAATTTCTCATATTTGCTGTAAGAGCTGTTTTTAGATGATTGCGTTTAGCACAGCTGAAAGCAACATGATCATAACATAGTGATTCTGTCATTTCTTAGGAGGTAAATCCATACCTCACTCATGGGTGACGTGGAAGGGTTTTTTTTCTGGCAGTGGCCTTCCCTGTGTTTGGTGACGGCTGTGCTATTGCCCGCCTGCGGTACTTACTCAGAAGTCACCCCTGTTTCCTCGCTTGCCATCAGCTCAAGCAGAACTGAATTTACCATCTCCTTTTTTCCTTCCTACCTCGTTTATTTTCTGTTTCATGAAACTGCATAGGAAATATTTAACCGTCTTCAGGTGGCATTTCTGCAGCTTATACAGTATTACTCAAGCAAAGTCCTTAATCAAAGGTGACAGCAACGTCAAGTACGAATAGAGGTCTGCTGGGGAAACAAGCGTTCTGTCGTTGTAAGCGAGCTTGAGCAAAATCCCTCCGTTTTTGGAATAAGGTATGAATTTGGATCACCATCCAACGTTCACCCCTGAACGTCAGCGTTTCAAAGAGGAGGCGAACTGGGAGTGGGAAGGCGTTATTCCCACCTGCCGGCTGGCCCCCGCCGAGCCGCCGCCGGCGCTCCCTGCCCGCGCCCCGGTCGCCGGGCCCGCCGGAGCTGGCGAGCGGCGCCGGCTCCTGCCCGCCTTGGGCGGTAGATGGTGCTAGATGAGAAGTGAAGGTGCTGCTCGGAAAGCTTCCCCGGTCAGAAGCTGCGGCTCCAAATCAGGCTTGAATACTCGGCGGCTTCGGTGTTTGTGTCTTCACCTGTTGGGATCATTGGGGTGGGAATACGGAAAATTGAGTTGGGTGACTTCAGGGTGGTGACGCCAGAGAGGTAAAACGTCAATCGTTTTCCAGACACCGTTTCTGTAGCGTTAGAAGGTTGCAGCCTATCACCAGGGCAAGGCCACCTTTCGCAATGGGGGAGAGAAAGGGAAATGCAGGCATTGCGCAAAACGGTGACGCTTCAGAGCAGTTTTGAAAGACCACTGTCAGCTTGTGTGCCGCTGATTTTCTTGCTGAGAGTGACTGAAAGTCTTATGTCTTCACAAACCTGTGTGATTAATTTAAAGAGTATGTGAAGGTAAGACCTCCCAGTTGACTGAGAAGAAAAGTTAAGTGAAGTTTGGATTGTAATTAGCCAGCTGTATTGGAAAATAATAAAATTTCTTTCTGCCTAAAAACTTGTTCATTAAATAATGTAGTATGTATACAACTGAATGTGCATTAATATTATTCACATTCTTTTAGAGTTAGAAGTAAAATTGCAAAAATTCCTTCAAAACCGGTGATCCCAGTTCTTGTTCAGTGACACAACGCCAGAAAATAAAGAAAATAATCTATATTAGTTTTATTGGGTTATTTATTAGGTATATTAGCTTACTGGGTTGCTTTTTAGGTTTTTTTTTCCCTCTTCTCTTTTCATCCTCTCCAGAGAAGCACTTACTTGATACTGTGTCAGGGGCATTTGCACATACTCAGTAGTAAAATCAGGGATGAAATGTGCAAAACAATAGCTTAGTTAGCGGAGGAGATTTCCTCACATGATTTTAGTTATAAACACATTCATCACCTGTAAAATCAATCTTTTTACAGGCACTGAAGGATAAAATGAAAAGAAGCTTCTTCTTCATGAAGTTAATTATTTCCCCAAGCTTTGTAGCTTTCTGATACTACCATACACAAAGCAATTATTCTGAATTGACAGTGTTTAGTGAAAACAGGAGTACTGCTAATCTACTGTAGTAGCTGCTTTCGAAAATACAAGACATACTAAAATAAGAGAAGTCCTGCATGTGTTTTCCTTGAAGTAGGGTGTGTCAGTACCACCAGAAGTAAATTGATGATATTGAACATAGGCATAATATGTTTCAAAACTATAAGGCTGGGAAATAGTGTATGTTAGAATTCTGGAATGTGTCATTTTCTGCATCACGTTTAATTTAATGGCTGTTACCCTGAACTAAAATATGACTTGGCACTGGCACAACCAGGTGCCCTCTGACTCTGTGAGACTAAGGTCATGAATGGCTGCAGGTTTACACAGGCACCTGTTCTATAATGCCTAGTATTTGTACATACTGTTTGATTGCCTAGTTCTGTGCAACCTAAGTTGTTCTGTGCAACCTAGTTCTGTTTCAGGGCCACATCTGAAAAAGGTTTTATAAGATTCTAGCAGTGGAAAAGATGCGTTTCTAAAATTCAGTAAGGCAGCTTTGAAGCAGGATGTGCAAGAGGTGGCACTGAGTTGAGATTCCCCTTTGTTAATGTGAAAAATGATAATGGGCAGAAAGAATCCTCAGGCTGTGATTTATACTCTTCTTTTGGAAAGATTCTTGACCTTTTCCCATGAGAAGAGCCTAAGAGGCTTCATAGTCTGTCCTGCTTTTGGGGTAGACTTATTCCAGCTTTCTCCTTGCTTCTTCAGCAATGTCTTGCAACATCCTGCTTGTTTATTTGGGAGAGGCACTGAGAAGATATTTGTGCTTAAATAAATATTTTTAAATGTATCAGAATTTGTGAGAAAAAAATCAAACACATCTGTGATTTTTTTCCCAAACATTTCCTGAAAGTCTTCTTTTTTTCTCTGATAAAACATTAAAATGAGACGTACACTTGCACAGCCCTTCTCAATAAAAAAAATAATTCTTAAATAATTTCAGCAATCATTCCTAAGAAAAGGAAGCTATGCTTATAAGGGTGAGAGGGAGGAGGGAATGTAAGTCATAGCTTTAAAATTGATATTTATTGACATGCTGACTTGTTATGACTCCCAGTCTCCATTATATGATATTTTTGTGAGCAAGATACTACACTATTAGTACTGCATAATGCCAAGTGTAATAGCATTCAGTATTACCTAATGGAAAGATCCCTTACCGAACCGGGCTTTAAAAATGGCTATATTACATGTAAAGAATTGTAGGGGAGAGAGGTAGATGAGGAAAAAGGAATACATTTGCTTTACCTCCTGAGATAAACTGATTAGGTGACTCCTGATATACTGTCTGAATAACAAGCAGCCTAAACTTGGCTGCAGTGTCGGTAAATAGAAATAATTTAATTAAAATGATAAAGGCTGTGATTTTTATCTTTGGAAAAAAAAAAAAAGCTGAAAATGAGTTTTCCCCAGATTTTGCCTTAGACTCAGTAGTTGCAGAGAAGACTGTTGCCTTGGAGGTTTAAAACTAGAATATGATCAGACTTAAAACTACATATGATGGTTTCTTATGCAATGCCTTAATTCCTTGGAAAAATGTTGGAATATTAATCATGTCATTTCTCTGATCTACTGTAAAGATAAATTGTTAAACTGAACTTCTTGTGAGTAGATAGAAGGTTTGTGCCAGGGAGGATTTTCAATGTTGGATGATTTAGCCGGTTCATGTGCTTTAATTTTAATAGTGGCTCATCTTCAGTGTCTGAACTGGGTGCAACAAATTCTGCAGGAAATGCTTGTAGAAAAGTTCAGATCAAATAACCTGTTTAATAAAACAATAGGGAGAGACAACTTCAGCTAATAAGTGCCTTATCCGTTGACAGCTCTGGCTGGAACAGCAACTGTAACTTTGAATGGTGGTTTTTAGCTACGAAAAAGTCCAGTGAGTTGTTTGTTTCTTGAATACCGAGCAGTCCTTAGAGCTACCCCTGCTCTGTGTTTCTTTTGAGTGTACTGATCACACTGAGTAAGCTTTTATTCCTTATTGGTATTCCAACATCTGAATATCTTTAAAAGTGACTGTTGCAGGATTTTCAGTATTCACTCAGTAGGCTTGCCCTGAAGGACCAGCCACTCTTTCATTTCTCCTTGTAAGTGCTGGTGTTACATGAAAAATAGAGGTCTGCTGATTTTGATGAACTCTCTTTGTCTGTAAGCTGCCCTGAACGCTATCCAACAAATGCAAACCAGCGGTGCTATGTCTCCCTATTTTCTTGCACTAGTCTACAATTTCAAGTTCTTAGATTGATAGAGAAGTAGCGGAGAAACCATGACATACTTTATTTTATGAAGTCCACAAAACCAGGATTTTCTTCATGTTCTTACTGGATGTCACTAAGAGGCAGCCTGCCAAAGTAATGTGAAAATCTTATGCAGTTTTCTGCAAGGGAAAGTTTTCCTGCTTTGTTTCAGACAGAAACACTTGCTGTAGTAAGGCTATCTGTTAAACTGCGAAATTCAGGAATACTTTCTGGGCTTGAATCCAAATGCATACCTTTGCTATTTGGGGTTGAGATGAAAGACAGGATCATCTTATATAGCCACCCTGGAACACTGTATTTTGACCAAATCCTTTCACTGAACAACCCTGAAACCAGGGCTAAGCTTGTACATGCAGCACTTACATTCAATTATTTTGATGTAGCCTAAGATAATTTATATCTTTGAGCAAGCAAACATTACCAGGTGCTACATCTGCATGAAGTATCCTGATGAAAGATCATGTTGTACCGCTGAAACACTGATGAATTCTCTACAGCATTCCTCTGAGCTAGGGCATTGTGCCTTTTACTAGAGAGCAGCAACAGCTCTGAAATATTTCAAGTGTGTTCCACATCCAAAGTAAATTCTTCTCTATGCCATCTGCCACGCAGATTCTGCTCTCGCTAATGCTGAAGGTAAACCAGTAGCAAATTATGAGTCTGTGGATGTTCTCTCAAGATTGACTTTTGCCATGGGTTTGTGGTAGAAGAAAGAAAAGAGCCAAGGTCCTCTGGTTCCTTTTCCCATAGCTAATTCTAGAATTTGTCTTCCTTCTCTCTTTTATCTTTTCAGTGTGGAAGTATATCTTTCATTCTGTTCTTTCTACGACAATGTTGTTTTTCATAATGAGATTGCCAGGGGAATCTGAACATGCTTGTAATCAGGTGCAATATTATTTTTATCCTCCTCTTGAAAGCTGATTCTGCATGAATTTTGCCTACATTCTTCCAGAAATCATCAGCCTCTTCTAGAATATGTTGACCTATTTATAAAGCAATAAAACTCTAAATGAAAGATGTTTAACACATCATGAAATGACTCAGATTGTCCTTTTACTTTTCTCAGCTGTGCATATAATACTTCCCTTTTAACCATACAACTTTTGCATGTTGATCTTTCCGGTGACTATAGACTTGAAAGATTCAGAGGTCAGAAAAATCAACCTGGTTCAATTCGTTGTGTTCGCAGAATAAATATAGTTTAGGTTTAAAATCATGAGAGCCTCTCAGGATCCCTTCTTATAAACATATGTAGAAAAGAATTTGGATCCTTTTACTATTAGTCTTACAAAATCAGACTTCAGATCCAGCAAATCTGTAAATGTCATTCTAATGAAATAACAATATTCTGAAGTATATTATAAGTTTGAGGTACTTTTGTGCAGTTCCACACTGGTCATGGCATATCCTGTCGGTAGACCAGTCTCTGGAATATATGAAAAGTAATATTTAATTGCAGCAAACCCTTTTATTTATATAGGAATAATGCAAAAACTGCTCTTCAACCTTTAATGTGTATAGAGGCTGAACCTGAGATTTCAATAGTGGTAGAAAAGAAGTCTAAAATTTCAGTGGAAATGCTGGACCCTCTGATTCAGACTTGTCATCTAGTATAGACAACTAAATGAAGGAAAAAACGGCCATCTGCTTTTCTTTTTTGCAAACCTCTTAATATTGTGTATGAAAAGACAGTGAAGAGAGTCAAATATTTGATATTGATTTGATAGTTTTGTGTTACTCCGTGCAGTTAATGTGGGCAAAGGAAACATGCCCCTCATTTAGAAGCTGGGTTTGTTAGTCGCATTGAAATTATTACTCCAGTTACAATCAGGGTAACACTTATAGTCAAAATGATTAAATTATTACCTAAAGAGCCTAATTAAAAATACAGTTTTTTCTTTCCAAGACAGGAAGCAAAAGGTTCAGCAGTGCATAAGACACTATCTTTTTTCACTGGCTATTACAAACTGTAAGTGCTGCTTTTCAAAACTCAGTAACTTTACTGTTTTATAACTTACTGTATGTGGATATATCAAAATAGCCCAAAGTACAAGTCCCATTATATGCTATAATTTTCCATCCCAGGCTCTTCATCAGGACAAGTATGATGTTGATAGCGGAGGTTTCTTCCTCTTTGTGGGTGGGTTTGGATTATTTTATACTTTTCCTAACGTCATCCACTTTTTCTTGCTTCATTGGCTGACAATTCTCATTATATATGTTAAATACTTGTTCTTTGCTGTTATCCCCAAAAATTCGTTTTACTGGTTCCTAGAGTATTTTTACTTTAGTAACCAGTAATTGGTGATTGATTATGTGTTTAAAGCCACTGGGTCCCTAGAGTCAATTTGTGCCTGTACCTTCATGGTCTCTGCTGTCATCCTGTGCTTATACTCCAATACACGACTTTATCATTCTAGGGCCACAGATGATTCTACACAGAGTAACTGCTACTGCTTATTATTAGCTGAAGAAATATATCACATTTAGAATGTTTGCAGTCATTATACCACATGATTACACTGAAGCTAAAAGCAAATTAGGCAGTAGCCACCTGATCATTGTTTAATTAGCTGTTAAAGCTGAAGAAAGCTAAAACAGAGGAAACCGAGACAGTCTGAAGTGTCCTGAGACCTCCATTATTAAGTTAATGCAAATCTTTTTGCCTGTTACTAGTAAATGGCAATACAATATTTTTGGGGCTACAGTAGTCTGTCTGATATCTTGTTGTTACCTAATATATATAAGGATGGTCAAAAGTTACTTTAAAATAAGCCATCATGCTACTTTATTGCAATTATTATAATATTATTATCATATTTCTATTATACATACAGATACATTTTAAAAATTTATAATTCAGTCCTCATGTTTTACTCCAAGCTGAAACTCGGCATAGTAGTTTCCAAATTAGGGTGAATTACTATTAATACTCTCTCATCATGCATTTTTGTTCATGTCTATTGGTCACTTCTAAGTAAAACAGGCACAAATTATGAACTTCTGGATTCAGAAGCAATAAGAACATTACATATAAAATGTAAGATGTTAGTATATAATGGGACTTGTAGTTTGGGCTATTTTTATATATTCAGATATATGTTTTTAGAAAGTGATAAAACAGTAAAGTTACTGAGTTTTGAAAAGAAACCCTTACAGTTTATAATAGCCAGTGAGAGAAGATAGCGTCTCATGCACTCCTGAAGCTTTTGCTCCCTTCCTTGGAAAGAAAAAACTGTTCTTGAGTTACCAGAACATTGGCTTTATTTAGTAAAATAGTTTACATGCTACTTTGATTAGGAAATAATTTGTTTTAAGGTAAGAAAATATCTTGAAAATTCTCTTATTCTCTTCAAAAGAATTGTATTCTCAACTGGATTTTTGTTAAATAATTACAAAAGATTAAATGTGCAAGGCATAATGATGTGAGCATGCATTTACATGAGTAGGTGTCTTCAGAAAAATCAATAGAAGTGTTCTCCAGGGTGAGCTTCAGTAGGTCAGATGTTTGAAATATTTTAAATTTTTTGCACTTCACCTATAGCCACGTATCCCCTATGACACCCACTTGACACCCCGCCATGTACCAACACATGCAAAGGATGAACTGACACAAGCATGTAGGACATCTCTGTGAGTTTTGTGCTAGTAGGGACTACAGAGCTGTGTGCTACGTGTAAAGATAATGAAATGTGCAATTACACCATTTTTTCAAGTAAAGTGGTACCCACATGACAATTATATCAAATAAATTGCTAAAAATTACCACAAATGCAAAAGGAGATTGAATTATGGTTGCTATGGAAACTGTAACATGCAGCTTCCTGACTTGATGCGTGCAAAATTTCAGCCTTAATATCACACTGATACACATTTTTGCTTTTTTTTACACTTGAATAGGTGAAGATGGAGTTTGTGTATAATAACATACTCATTCAAGTTATACTTCTCTGGCATACTATCTAGTATTTTTTGTTAGTTGCAGTGTACATGTTGAGGTTTACAGATGCTTTGCTATATAAATGCTGCAGAGAAATGTTAAATGTTCTAAGCATATGTTTCTTAAAAAGAAGGAAGATGATTTACCTGAGAAGCGTATTTTATAGAACGGTCAGTGGACGTTCGTGGACGTAAAGAAAAGTACCTCATGTCAAAAACAAAGATCTTGGAATAAGCCCAGTAAAGAGGGTGAAATTTATTTACACAAATGGTTATAAGCGTCGAGTTAGGCTGACTATCAAGTATTGTCACTGGGGTTTACACGCAGTCACTGTAAAGTGACATACTCTTCCCCAGGTAGATAGCTATGGCATGTTAGGTATGAATACCTGTGTCATAATAAAACTTTATTTGAGAATCAGTGATTTGAGAATCTGGTTCCTGGTGCAGAAGAGCACAGGAGGATAGCCATAGCTGAGCTGATACTTAGTGTTGAATCAGGCAGCTCCAGCACCAGGCACCGCTCAGGCCTGCATGCAGTGAGCACGGGGTAATCTCCACTTTGTCAGCTCTGGCACTGAGTTTTGTGCTGTTATGACTAGGTTGTTACTAGTACCTTATGCAGATAATTTAAAGCTTGTTCAAATCATCTGTGTTACACTGCATTAACATGACTTGCTAACATGCCCTGAAGTGTGCATTAGAAGATAATAAAATACATAGGAACCATGACCCAATATGAGATTCAATGTAATTATTGTTTTGCAGGATCTCTGGGGCTTGTGGCTTGATGTTAGGAGAGCGGAACACCTTTTGGTGGCAAAAAAAAAAAAAAGAAGTACGTCTTGAGAGAATGATTGAAAATGTGGATGGAACAGGGTGGGGAACCATAAAATTACATTTGTTATTGTGAGTGTATATGCAAGCGCGGGTACTGGAGTTCCCAAGACAGAGGTTGATAAATGATTCAAGCCTGGACTAGGGTTGTTTGAACCAGCAATTCCCAGTAGTGCCATTCTGGTAGTAATGTTTTTGTAAGATATAGTATAGACAGAGCTCAGGCATTTTTAATCACTCTGTATGACCTTGGTCTGAGCAATGTTACACAACAGTACTCAAAGATGTGTCTAAGTATTGTCTATAGAATGGCTCTTAGTAGGTCTGGCTTTACTGGATCTTCTTTCATTAGCAATTACCTGTCCAAGTAAGTCTCAGTGTCAGTTGTCTGCAAGTAGCACCTGGCATATACAAGCTGCTTTAACACCTGTCAAAGTTACCAAAAGTAACTGCACAAGGTTCTGAATATTCAGTCTCTAACAATAGGAGGACACCAAAGCTGCATAAAGAAACCTCAGTTTTCACTTATATGAAATGTTAATGCGAAATACAGTTTCATTAGCAAACAGATTTTTTATTTTTAGAGCAAACCTTGTAAAATAACAGCCTTGTTTGCTAACAATGAAACAATATTAGCACAGGATTTTTGGAAATTTTCAGATATCTTAGATTTGGCTGATTGTTTGTGGTATTTTGAAATTACTTTTATTCACCTCTATTTTATCATACTAAAGTTATATTTATGTAGTATTTCTCATTTCTTTATAGCTGTCAGTTTGCTGAAGTGAGTTCAGGATAATTGTATTTTGGATTTTTTTTTGCAGGGGCCTCAGTATAGTGTATATGAAGTATATTTAAATTTTAGCTGTTGATCTTCTGTACTACAATTTATCTTTCCTACTAGGTTATAAGTGTACATTACAAAGTATGATGTTCAGAATGATGTACAGTTTTTAAAATTTTTTTCAACATTAGCTGTGTATTGTTGATTTCTATTTATAAAGTTGTATTGCTAATTCTTTTTAAATGCTTGGGTCATTGTCATGCCAAAAAAAAGGATATTTACTTTTATAAGCATTTTGGTAAGGGAAGAAAAGGATGAGTTATAAGATTTCTTTAAATTTATTCCTGCATATGTTCTGATTTTTTTCTAGTTTGTATTTTCAGCAAACAATTGAAGTCCAGAAGTGTTTTTTTTAAAGACTGGCACAGCTGGTAGATGTATTTGTATGAAATGCAAAATTCTAGATCTTTCATGACGTTTAACCTAAATGACCGTTTTGAAATTTTTGCAGGTAGAGCTCTTTTAAACTATTTTTGAAGTGTCAGTCATCAACCAGTTAACTGCAGTAACAGCATAGGTCATCATCTCATTTCTAGAACAGTGTAGAGTTTAAAGTAAACAGTTTGCAAATAAGATTTAGGCTATTAGCTGTTCAATTGTCTCTTTAATACTATTAATAAGAAACATTCATAGTAGTAAGCTGAATATGTCTGCAAAGGAGTGTCAAGGACATGATTTGATCTCGATTTTCAGTGGCTGACTGCATTTATAGTCAGAAGGTGATGGTGTCACCTGTAATTCCAGCTAGCTCTAATTTATCTGTCTTGGCTTCTGATAGCAATGAAATTGCTGTGGTATAGGCTTAGTTGCCAAATAAATATATGTGATTACACATACTTCCACAGCTAAATCGCATCATTTTTTTGTCAAAACCAATAAAGTCAGCAGCAACAAAGTTTTCTCTCAAATGTGTGAGAAATATGAGTAAAACTTGTAGGTAAGAAAAGTCTTTCAAATAGTTCTCTTTGCCCTGGAATGAGAGGCAACTACTGAATACAAGCATCGTCTGTTCTATCTGATGTAAAATTGTTGTAGGTCCCTTCCAACTGGAACTCAACTCTTCTCTTCTCTTCTCTTCTCTTCTCTTCTCTTCTCTTCTCTTCTCTTCTCTTTTCTTCTCTTCTCTTCTCTTCTCTCTGAAACTCTTTAACATCAGTAAAAGGAAGGGATACTTATGGAGAACTCGCTGAACAGCAATGCTTAAAATTAGAGATTTGTTCATTTCTTTTTCCTAGTTTAAAGAGATAGGCAAACATATAAAGCATCATGTAAGATCTACACTATATCACAGAAATCTCATCGGGTAATAATCTTAAATCACTGCAGGTCCACTGAGTTTGCAGCTCCGCTGAGTCTGAACTACCTGTTTGCAGGCACCACCAGATGCTCAGCTATTGCTAAGAGGTGGAGACACAGCATCTAGGCCTCCTGGAGGTTTTGTGCCTTATTCAGCTCCTCCTTGCTCCTTACAAAAATACTTTCTCTGCTTCCTAGGATCTGTGTTAGTTTTCCTGCCGATTTGCAGCAAGAACTGTAAAGCACTCGTGCAGCTGTTTGCTTCCACTGACTGAGTCTTGTCTTCTCTTTTCAGCTGAAGATTAGGATTGTTTGTGTTATGTTTTTCAGAAATGCACAAGTAATTTATAGTTAAGTACTGTATAGTTACTATCTTAAAAGAATTATTTTAGTGTTGAGTGGCAAGGAGAAAGATGTTCTTACTCCTAATTACTGCAATTCCCCTTCCCCACAAGCTAGATGAAGCATTTCTGCTTTTGTGCTAAATTGGTACAAGAGGAGGGACTAAAAAGCAATTGAGGAATTTTGTAATAGTTCGAATCACAGTAACACAAAGGCATCACAATGACTTTCTGATTGTCTTCTGTGTACTCTTGTGTATAGGTTATACAAGGAGGAATTATAACTGACATGGCAGTACGCATTTCCTGCTCTGTAGTAGCTCTGCCTATTCTGCTAATACTCTTATGAGAAACAGTGCCTAGTTCTGGGGCCTCATTTATTCCCTGCAGTTTGAGATATGTGTTCTTGAAAAAGGAGAGGTTGGAGAAACATCAGGTTCCTTTTTAAACTGATTTCAAAAAAGCTCAATTAAATGGTGGTTTGATCTTATGCAGCACAAACATTATTTGCCTGGCAGAAGTAACAGTGGGACTTCAGGTTGAGTAGCACTTTCCTGCAGAGGTTTGGACATGTTTCCCAGGCTTTGTCTACTGTAAAAGATTTGAGCTTTCACTTGCATCCTTACAAAAGACATATATATGCATTTGACTGAGAACTGTAGCTGTAGATGCCTAAAGGTCTGTCTTTAAGTGCTGAAATTGATACCTTACTCCTATTGGATATAGGATGAAACTCCTAACAGGCATGTATAGGCTATATGCCACTTAAAGAGGCACAGATAAGTCTCATCCTCCTTTTAAATTCAGTGGTGGGTGTTTGTTCCCAGTGCCTATTCAAGTCAAAGCATGATTTTTACTATTGCTTTGAAATAGAAAGTCTCTTGAAAATTAACCCTTCAATTTATTGCTTAGAAAATGAAATGGCTGCTGTGTGTCAGAATATAGGGAAGACTGCTGTGAACTGCAGGCATGTTCAGGACATGCAGGCACACCTGCAAAGTCTAAAAAAAAGCAAGCTGATTATAAGAGTTTCCTACACATTTTTTTCACCTTTTCTTAAATTCATATTTCAGTCCCCGTGCAGCTCTTATGTTGATGTCATAAACTGAGCAGTTTGGTATGACATAATTCCAGCCTCTTTGAATTAGTGGTGGCAGTTAGATTACTATTATTGATAGTGCCTGCAGGCAGGGAACCATTAAGGTGTCATAAACTTAGCAACCTCCTATGACATAATACTAATCTTTTAAATTTAGTTGTTACAGTTAGGTTGCATCCCAAGGGTCCCTACTTTAGTGCCTGGTGTGTGTATGAGCATAGGATGCAACTTTTTTAAGAACTGCTAAGCTTCATATTTCTTATAACATTTGATTAACAGTTAACAGCAGCACATACAGCAGAAATATTTTCCATTTGCTGTTTTTAAGTACAAGATGACAAGTCATATGAGAACATCTTTTCAAAAGCTTTCATAGTATAATTAAGAATGGATGAGTGATAAATGGATAAACCAGAAATCAAACCAAACAGAAGAAAGTCAGGGTTTTGAAAAAAGTGTAGCTAAAACTTTTTCAACAACGATCAGCTTACAGGTGATTATGACTATCTTCTTACAGCTATCTCCACATTTTGGCACTTAGTGGCTACAGACAATCTTAAATAGGAGGCTAAATCCTAAATATATAGGATAAAAATCTTAATTTGGTTAATAATTTTACATTTTAAGACTGGTGAATAGGAATGGAAGGGTTTTAAGATATGCATGCACAGTTGCCAGAGTATAAGGAAGGTCGGCAAATTCTTGTTTATCGTTGATACTCTGCATGTCATGGGAGCAGTAAGTCAGGACTATTGGTGTGTGTGAAAGCTCATTCACTAAAGGACATGCTTTTGATGTATTAGCTAAAAATGCAGAGAGCAGTTTGGCAGAATTCTTCAAAGGGACAGGAATTTTTAACTTTTTTTCAAATAACATCACAAATTCCTTGGACTCTTTGAGGTATAAAGCATTTTAAACCTTTAGTCCTAGAGAATGTCTCCCTAGCGAGTCAAGCATTGGTTCTCAATATCTGAAAATGCCACCGCTTTCCGTGGTGTAGGCTTCAATTCAGCTTGCACGTACGTAAAACTCCCCTGCTGATTTTGAACAGCAGGTTTGGAAGAACATTTCTCTGAGAGTTTTTAGAGTGTGTGGATTATGGATAGTAACATACTTAACTAAAGAGATAAAGAAACCAGACACCATACTGAAGTTCCTCTCTTTGAGAGCAACCAAAATGCTTTGAGACTGAGTTTGGAATCGGAACTTAGATATAGAAACAAGCAAGGAACAACATTACGGTAAGGTAAGCCAGGCAATGTGTCATCAAACCCAGCCTTTTCAGACAGCTAGGCTGTAAAAACAGGAATCCAGCAGGCAGTGCATATAGAACATGATTTTCTAAGGAACATTGTGTAAAACTTGAAAGTCACGGTTAAGTCAAGTGGGACACAAACTACCACTTGCAGCTAGTGCTGTGAGGACAGTAGAAGGATACAGAACCAGCCAACCAGAAAACCAGCAGGTATCAAAGCTGACAAATAAACCACACAGTGGACAGCATTAGAGATATTAGCTAGTCTAGTGGCAGCGGTCGTGAGGCAAACCATTTAAAACAACCATGAGAAATAGGTGTTGCTTTTCAGTGACTTTTCTGGGGATGCTAAGAGTAGTCAGAACTAAAGAATTTACATATTAAGGAATAATAGGATGTTGACTTTACAGATCTTCTTTGCATATTTTCTCTTCTTCAGTAGCAAGAAACAAAAATCAAGGAAATAAAATGTTTCCTACGGTGTTGTTCACCTGCTGCCTATTGGTGTTGCTCTCCTGCCGTCTTCTCCATCTGCTTTAAATTCATTTCTGAAATGTGCCCTCCTTAAAAATAAGTTCTTATTAATTTCATAAGGAACAAATTAAGAAATAGCAAACACAGAGACATTTTGTTGAATTACAAGCAATTAGAACACAATGGGGAGAGGAGCAGGGAAGAAAAACATTATAACAATTATGAATATTCTAAAAAAAAAAAAAAGATCTGCCAGATCCTGAGAGTCATATAAAATTTTTAATTTGTCTTTTCCTGGGAAAACTGCCATTCTAATTAATGAAAATTTTCATTAGTGGTGGATTTAGGATTTTACTTCATGTAACTAAAACACTGTCTAAGATAATAAATAGTAGTTGGGAAATGTGACAGTACATTAGTCGTGAAGTAATACATAAGAAACAGTCAGCAACACCCTCACTTTTATTTACCTGCTATGCATTTTGCATATTTTGTTTATCTGGGAAAATGAAACTTATCCATGTCTCCTAATTGAATCCTCCTCAGCTTTAACCCTGTATAGCTTTTTTACATGCATATTCCTTTAGCAAATGGATAATTCTCTTCCCATTTCAACTTAATGAATACCCAGCATAATTTTTTTAATCCATTTCCTCACTTTTTATGGTAAGGAGTCTCTTCTGCTCACATCTTTCAGTGACTAGATATCATACATTTCTTTCCTATGATGTTTGGTCATGATGGCTTACTGCTGTGGAAATATTGTGCTTCTGTGGTTATATAGTTTTCTTTAAAAAAACCCAAAAACATTAAAATTACTGAAATGAGGGAGAGTTTATCAGAAACTAAGGGCAAGAAGCTGGTTTCATCAGTTTTGCTCCTGCTTTATATAGCAGTACAGTTCAGCCAAAGTAAAAGTGAGGATAGTTGTAATTGAAGGGTAGATTGCATACACTATGAAATTATTATTTTAAGAACTGCAACCTTTTCCACTGTAACACGTGGTAGTAGTAGCTTAGCTTTGAAATTAGGCATGATGAAATTTACACACTATGTTAACCTTGCATAAAGGCTAGGAAGGAAAAAATTCTCCATGTAAAATGTGCTCTTAATTTCATCTTCAGGTACGCTGACTGAGGCTGCAGGAACAGGCTTTAGCCCAAGTGAGACAGCGTGCAGGAGACTTTTGCCGTGTTCTGAATATTCCTGCATGTTGAGTGATTGTTGGGAGATCTTGTCATTAGCTAAAGGTGTGACCTTCAGCAGATCACTTGACTTTGGCCTTCTGTTTCCCCATCTGTTTAAATATGATGGGCTATGCTTTCTCCATACTTTTCTTGCCATCTCCACTTGCTCTTTTCTGTAGTATTTTTACATAATTGGCCTAAAAAAGTATAGTCTTACTTATTCTATATTTGTACATAATTAGGGATAAATTAGATTTGCCTGTTCTACTGGCTAGAGCAGTGTTCTACTTTCTGGACAAATGGCTACCAACAGGTGAATTTTTATAAAGGTTCACTAGACTTGTGGGGAAGAGTCTTCCACATTGCAGAAAAAAGATTATTTCTTTCATTTCCTTTCTATTTCTGCAGAACTAAGGAAATATCCTGGAGCCCTAGAATATCTTAAAATTTTAGCAATCGCTTTTATTAACAGTGTGAAAACATATTTTTGGGGTTGCTTATCCGGTCAGGTAACAAAGGGCACTTTGAAGAAATTACAGATTAAAACCCCTGGTTTATCTTCTACATCTATTGTAAATTTAGAAGACTGAAGAAAACATTTCAATCATCCATACAGCATACCACAGAATGCTCTTAGTTTAATTTCAGCCTTTCAAGAGGAATTTGGGTCTTCTAAAAGTCTACTAACAATACTGGTCTTGCATTTAATGTAAGTATTTGAGCAGACCAAATGAAGCCAACCCATTTTCAGTAGTTAACAGAAATTCCTACAGGGCAACATGTGAGTTTGTAGATGCCTCAAGATTTTGGGCTGGCAAATATGAACAAGCATTAGGTTGGGCCCAGATTATAACCTTGAGCTGAGATGATCTGTCAGTCTGATAAAATGTTCTGCTTTTGAATGTACTGCTGTAATGTAAATGTCATGGTTTGCAATGCTACTTCTGCCTGGAAAGTCCACGCTCCAAGCTCTGAAACAGTGATTTTATTACATGACTGCAAGGGAAAAAGCAGGTTACTTGAAATCTTCTCTCAAATCTTCTCTCTTCTCCTCTATATTTTGTCTCATACTATGTACTCCAGTAAAATACAAGACTTAATTTGCTGGTCATTGGCTACCTTGATTCATAGGTAGAGAATTATATGTCATGGAACAATACCATTGCCTGTTTAAAAAAAAAAATGACATCATAACAAATAGTTTAGCATTCATATTATATCTCCTAATTTTCAGAGTATGACTGCCAAAGGCCTTTCTTTACATTATTTTCTGGACTAAATGTAGTGAGCAAAAGTCCTGGCTCTGTTGCTTGGTGCTGTTAGGTTTATGCATGTACCACTTGCACAGAGTGCAACTTGTTGAGAAAAATACAGCTTCACAGTTCAGGTGATCCAATATTTTTTTGTGTCCAATGTATAATTCTTACTTTGTGTAGTTCATTGCATCTTTTACAAGTTACCACAAAATTTACATATATTCAACAAAAACAAATAGAATAAGTTAAAAGTGGAGAAAGCTTTCAGGCCTTTAGTGCAGCTCTTCTGTAATTCTGCAGCGTTAATACATACTGTCCCACTGAAAATGGAGGGACTTACATGGCTACTGTACTATTAATCTTTCACAGAACTGTAGATTAATATAGGTTGGAAAGGGCTGCTTGAGGTCATGTGGGCCAAGGACCTACTCAAACATGGCCTCAAAATGTCGTTGCTCAAGGCATTGTCCCACGGAATTTTGAGCTGCTCTAAGGAATGCAGATTCCACCAACTCTCCAGGCAACTTGCTTCAATGTTTGACAAATGTCATGTTGGAAAAAATGTTTCCTAATGCCTACCTGGAATTTTCCATGTTTCAATGTCTGTTTTCTTCCATCCTGTCAGGGTGCACCCCCGTAAAAGCCTGGCTCTGCCTTCCATAGACTTTCCCATGAGGTAGCTGAAAACAGCAATAATATCTTCCATTAGCCTTTTCTTCTTAAAACTCAGCAAACCTAATTCTCTCAGCTTCTCTTCGTACATCTTGTACTGTACCCTGTGAATATCTTGTTGGTTCTCCACAGCATTTTTCCTTTATGTCTATGTTTGTCTTGTACTGGGGGGCCCAAACCTGCACACAGGACTCCAGATTTGGTCTCTCAAGTGCAGAATAGAAGGGAATAATCACTTGCCTCAACTGTTGGCTGTACTATTACTAACACAGCCCAGGAGGTGGTTGGCCGCCTCTACTGCAAGGGCACACTGGTGATTCGTATTCAACTTGTTGTTCCCTGCAGGTTGTTGCATGGAGTTACTCTGTCCCCAGTGTAGGACTCTGCAATTGTCTTTGTTGAACTGTGTTATTATTCTGCTTTGCAAAGTGTATTTTCAGAAAGAAATACATTTGTTTAAGTATATAATGATTTAAAATGGTTTAGTTTTTGTGCAAGTAGTACCTTCAGTGTAATTCTGAATATATGTAAACCTGCCTCTGCCTTGTATTCTTCTGTTAGTCCCTGTAGCAAGTCTTCCATCATAGAATCATAGAATCATAGAATNGTCATCATTTTTTATTTGTAAAAATAATGTTTATACAAGTGACAATTTTTAATAAAATATTCAGAGTATTTTTGGATCTAAATCTACTATGTCTCTCTCAGCACTGTATGATGTTGATTCAGCATTCAAGCTATTAGAGAAAATCAGTGATTCAAGATAACTCAGATGGGAATGTGTGGAATTTTACAGTTTCTAAAGAGAAGGAAATGCTTGGGCTCTTTGTCATTTAACGATCTAAGGACATATGTAAATGACACACAGGATGAAATTCTGTCTTAGACAATTGCCCTATGTAAGTTCTAATTCAAGTCCAATTTAAATGAGATAGAACAGAGTCACCAAATCAAATAATATTGATGCTTAAGTGCAACACAAATGACATGGAATTTGCACAGGCTGTACAATGAATTGAAAGTACGTTCAGATGGAATTTTCCTCTCTTTGCTTGATGGTACTTGTGTAAGTTGATGGCAGTGACTGTGGTTCAGTTCATAATCCCAGGTAGAAACAGGCATCTCCAGAGATGTCTAAGAAAGGCCAGACCAATTGCTTTCTGGAGGTGCCTATCTGTATTGACTATACGTAGCCTAAGGTTACCTGCTGAAGATTACCTGCTGCAATTAGTTGAGGTCAATCTCTCTCACACTAATTTTTGAAAACACCTGGTTGTACATTTTAAATACAGTACAACAAATAAATACTTAAATAATGAATAATTAAATACATCCAGTATTTAATTATACTGGAATTCTTCCAGTATAATTACTGGAAGAACAGAAATTGTGGGGTTTTTTGGTCCGATTGTTCTTGGTTTGCACTTAAAGGGTTTAATTTACCCAGTTTTCAAAATTAGGGCACTATTCTTCTGAGAAGTGCCCCACCATGAAGCTCTGCTTATTATGTAGTTAATGTTTCAAAAATGAGACCGATGATTTCTTAGTTAGTAATGTTAGATAGTAGTGTTGATGTATTTATTAAATAACTATTTAGTATTTTTTGTAAGATGGCAGCAACAGTATTTAGAACAGAATATTCATCATACTTCACTCAAATTTATGTGTTTCTTGATAGATTCTTAGTTATGTCACCGTTCCATAGATATACACTTGTAGCTAAGACTAACAACATATACTAATACTCTATCTGCCTAATTTAGGAATATATCAATATATGTATTGATAAATAAATTATTTTCCCATTTTTAATGATCTTACTGTTTGACTTTTATTCAAGTAGAAGTGATCATACACCTGTTTTCTGTTTATAACCTTACAACACCTCTCCAACAAGTAAGGCAGTGCAATATGTAGGTTCAAGGAGATATGGTTGGAAGCAGGTACTATTTTTGATTTTACATGATGACAGCAAATGGAAAACAATTTTGTATTTCTTTTTGCTTTCTTTCTGTTTATTAAGTTCATTTTCAAACAATGTCGTTATCTATTTTAATATTTAATACTGTATAAGACTTACTGCCAGACATTTCACAGGTTTTAAAGTTTCTTGATATACAGATTAAGTCTCTGTTTTGGCATAGCAACTGTAAACACCTGATAATTGCAATGGTGTGTCAGTTACCGCAGTTGCACTATACTAGAAGAAAAAAATACTGATACATGCTGTGTAAGTGTACTGAATACTTTGGGCAGGGATGTCAGTGCTCTACATTAGAAAGTTATTAACAGAAATGTAGTTATGTAGCAATGATCTTCGAAAAATATTTCACACGTTTTTACTGACCTAATAACTTTGGCCATAGATTACTTGCACATTCTTTAAAATACAGAACCACCTTTAGACACAGTAATATTTATATTCCCACACACCAACATAAAAGAAAGAAAGTGAAGCATGGTATCTTCCAATAAAATCAAAATAGTAATTTCAGGTATGCATGATTTGTCATTGCCAAATGTCAGTATAGCCAATTAAATCTCTAGAGCTCTGATACTGCTTTAAAATGGCACAGGCTCCATGCCTAGGTATTTAGAAGTTCATATTCCATTGTCAAATGAACTCCAAATCAGAAAAAAAAATGTTGTCAGGTAGTTGTGGTTTCTTTAGTATTCTTTAGTGTCAATGACAAGAGAGGTTTCTGGCTACTGGATGACTTGCTTCACCTTCCTCAGTCATGGAATCATAGAATGGTTTAGGTTGGAAGGGACCTTCAAGATCACCTAGTTTGAACCCCCCTGCCCTGGGCAGGAACACCTTCCACTAGACCAGGTTGCTCAAAGCCCCATCCAGCCTGGCCTTGAACACTTCCAGGGATGGGGCCTCCACAACTTCCCTGGGCAACCTGTTCCAGTGTCTCACCACCCTCAAAGTGAAAAATTTTTCCTATTATCTATTCTATATCTCCTCTCTTCCAGTTTGAAGCCATTAGCCCTCATCCTATCACTACATGCCCTTGTAAAAAGTCCCTCTCCAGCCTTCTTGCAGGTGCCCTTCAAATACTGGAAGGCCACTATAAGGTCTCCCTGGAGTCTTCTTTTCTCCAGGCTGAACAACCCCATCTGTCTCAGCCTGTCTTCATAGGAGAGGTGCTCCAGCCCTTTGGTAATTTTTGTGGCACTTCTCTGGATCCACTCCAACAGGTCCATGTCCCTCTTATGTTGAGGGCTCCAGAGCTGGACACAATATTGCAGGTTGGGTCTCACGAGAGCAGAGTAGAGGGGCAGAATCACCTCCCTCAACCTGCTGGCCTAGGACCTTTCCATATTTTTCCCTGTGCATTTGAAAACTGAGATGGGCACTGAGATTGCATACAGGACTGAGAATGCCTATAGATGAACGAGGGAAAGGAGACAGTGCTGCAGTTTGTAGTCTGTGGGTGGGCTGGTACTAGCACTGCTAGGTAGATTTGTGTGTGTGAGTTGAATTGTATGAGATTAGGCAAAAAACGAGGGAAAAAAGCTGGAACTAAGTTCCACATGAAACTGGAAATTTCCTAAATTCGTTTCTTGTGGGTGAAATAATGATATTATGAAAAAATGTAAGAATAAAGGTATAGCTAGGAACTGGCTTGCTGGATCACTCTGTAAAGTCTCAGCTCTAGAGTGATACTCCTGATGTGACACTGGCCAGTTGAAAAAGCTTCAGACGTTTAAGAGCTTGATTGTAGACATTTGCTTCCAATAGCCTGTTTCTGAATCTGTTCCGTCTTGTATCATGATGACTTGATTCTGAAGTCTCTCTTTGGTTTCAAATTTTTACAGAGAACAATTCAGGAAATTGGACCTGACATATATTAGTAACTTTGTGCCTATCATACTGTTCGATTTATTCATACCTGTGCTGCATGCAGTTGTTAGCATGACCAATGTGCAAGCTTTAGTGTGGATCATATGAGTAATTGAGATTTCTCCTATGGATACTATCACTGGATCTTTAGTAACCCTGCAGAGCAGACTGAACTTCATTTTTAAATACCAGTCTAATTATCCCTGCAGAGTAAATTGCATAGTATTTAGTTTGACTACTTTGAAAGCCTGAGATCTGAGGCTGCTTTGCAGTGTTTTGAAATCTGTGTTTCCAGGGAGTTGAGTTATTTTAAACCACATGTTTAACCACTAAAATGCATTTCTATCTCAACTTCTCACCTAGATAGGAATATCCCTAATGACTATATTGAAACAAATGGCAATTATTGCTATACAACAGATAGATGCTATTAATATGATGCCATCTCACCAATGATAATTAAAACCAGAGAAATGCCTCAACTTTAGTCAATGAATGGTCCAGGTCCTTAAAAAAATAACTCATTCAGTGTTTTCACAATGAGGATTTCTGAACCCATACATATACAATGTAACATAAAATGTTTGGTAAGATGAAACTCAAGCAATGTTAGATCCAGACTCACTTACTTTAAATAGGGAAGTATACAAGTATTCCGATAAAGTGGTATTGGTAATTCCTTCAGCTATTGAGCAAGTAATCCATGACATCAAGGGTGTAAATATCCCAGCATTTGTTAACATCAGCATTTTTGACATCAAGATAGATCTGTGCTAGTGAAACAAACATAAGTGGCATGACCAAAGGGAGTCTCCTCTCATTCACAGTTTTAAGTGTTGGGAAGTATTTTGGGGCTATTACTCACTGACTCTGGAATCAACTGGTAGAGACACAATGGATTTTTTTTTTCCTTTAAAATACACTATAGAGAAATGGCAGCTGTTTTCCTCAAGGCTCACATTCTTCTAATCCATCCTTAAGAGGAAATCAATACGGATTCTCTTAGAGGCTTTCAAGGCTGTCTCCCATGTCAGGTGGAAAGGAACAAGAAGAAACAACTTGTTTCAAGAAACTAGGGATGTCAAGAAACTTCAACAGACTGTGGATCTGTCTTCTTTCTTATTAGGCTTGTTGTTTTCAAAGAAGTGGGAAAAAAACCCCAACCAAAAATCCCTTCCCAAAGGTACTTACCTCATCATTATGACTCACCTTCAGAAACTTTTTGCCTTCCCACCTGATCTTCAGTCAGCAAGTTAGATACATCAATAACTGAAACAATGCCCTCCTGCTTCCCTTCATTTTTAAACCACTCTGAATGGTATGAATTGTATGTTATAGCCAAGAAGTCATAAAGCAGCCTCTCTATTCCTGTACAGCAAAGAAAGTGTAAAAGTCTCTGAGTTGTTAATAATAAAGCCCTAAAAATAGAAACCTCAGATGTTTTAAAATACAAAAAGTAAATGACAGAATTTATAGTAATTGAGTAATCATTTGCAACTCTGAAATAATTTTTTTACTTAATGTTCCTGACCTAATAATGAATAGTATTGTCATTTGCCCCTTAACTCTTCAGGTCAGATAAATTCTGAGATTTAGTCTTTTTTTTTTTTTAGAGGAATCCGGTCTCAGAGACGCGGAACATTAAAATCTTAAACACTTAGTGATGCTTCAGGAAAAGCCTTGACATGCAATCTAATTAAAGGTAGTTCTGCTTATATATAGGCTGTGTTTTTCCTCTTCTGCATAAAAATTCTGGTTGCCTTTCTAATGTCCTTCTAAAAGAAGGAAGTGGAAAGACAAGATAAGAAAGGAGAGGTGTAGAAGGGGAAATGAACTGGAAGTACACAATAGCTAATAAGAGCTATTCTGCAATGTTATGTCTTCTGTAAATTTTTATATGAAATCTCAGGGAGCCTTGAAAAGGAAAAGCTTTTATTGTTAAGGAGTTAATATACTGTTCAAGAGATATGCCTACCTTGCATTCCATCTGAAAAAAAATCTCGTTACAGCTTCTGAATATACATTTCACTCCTTTTTGGGTGACTGGCTTTTATCTAAGTACGGTGCTGTGAATGTCAGTAGAATGGTCATTACTGTAAAGAACCGAAGTCAGTTCGAGGCCCAGTTCTGCGAAAGAACAAGACTGAAACACCAAAGCAAAATATGGTACTTCATACTTTGGCATATCAGACGGCTTAGTCTAGGAGGGCTGGACCTCATTGGGTAAGATTCATAAATGAATTTTCAGGTTTTCAACAATGAACCATATTGTATCTAAATGAAGGATTCAGTCCTGCCTCCAGCATTAAAATTAGTTAGTAATGTTGTTGGTCATGGCTGATAAAACAAAGCAACAGTGCTGAAAAGATTTTTCTGGCTCTGAGAGTTACGTTATTTTTACTTTTTAATTTCATGTGAGGTGTTTGAAAACATGTTCAGATGCGTGATTGCTTTGTGTTTTCTTCAGGATGGGCTTTTAATTTAAAATTACTCATACATAAGGTTAAACAATTTGTAAGGGGATAATTTCGTTTCCAAATGTGCTTTTCCAAGTGTATCTTAAATTTTGATCTTACTCTGAGTTGGAAAAATATTCCATTTCTGGAGAACACTGCTCATGTGTCTTCCCAAGGCTGTTTGTTCCTACCAGGAAGCAATGATTTTACAGGGCAGTTTCTGAGAATGTGTGACCTGCTTTTGGGAAGGGATTGAAAATCTATCACAGATAGGATGATAGTGCTTCAAAATTTTGATTCTGAAGGAGAGACTATGTAATGGAGTAAAAGCTCATCACGATACCTTGCCTTATGAAGGAGGTACGTCTCAGAATTCTCCCTATAATATTAAATAAAGACGAGCAGGCAAAGTAGTGATAACAGAATTAAAACAGACATTCATTCTCCACGCTTTCAAAGTTATCTTGAATTTCACATCAGAATTTGCATGTCATAAATCCTCATGTTTCATGTGGCTTTTGTGGTGTACTAGGATGCTACTGTGTTGTGGTATTGCTTTGTTACACTGATGTTTGCTTGAGAAACCTCTGACTGTGTGTTAGTGACATCATGAATTAGTGGTAATATTACGACCACCTTGTCATTAACTGACAACATAGAAAGGAGATTATGCTGAGAATCCATATTGTCCAGTAAATTAGCAAAAATTCACAAAAAATTGCCGAATATGGTAGCTGAAGGAAGAGCATGTTTCTTTCCATTTTGTAGCAGATAATGAAAAATGATTTTTTGCATATTCTTTTTTAACATACAACTATAGCAAAACAACAGCTAAGTGCACAGAAAGATGAAACAATAGTTGTCTGACAAAAAAAACCCAGCAACCCAAAAAGCAAAACCCAAAACTTGTTTTTCAAGTAAAGAGGTTGAAGTAACGGGGACGAGACTGGTGCATTTCCATTTACAATAAAATGTCAAGAAGATTGGAGAAAAGGAACATGATGATGAAACAAAAAAGATGTGATGGCAACAGTAGAGTCAATCATCATGGCTCTAAAAAGTCATAATAAACAAAAAGTTTTACATAAATGTTTCTTTTAAATTGTCATGGGAATCACTTATTCACATGAAATCTCTCTGAGTTCTCTGCAACAGCAGAAAAACATTCCCAAAGAACATATTCAGATCCAAATTGTTTTTCATCCTTCAGAACAAGCTGCATGGTTCTCTCTGTTTTATGTCCTCAGCGTCACAGAATGTATGTATTAAAAACGAGTTCAAGCTAGTAAAACCAAATCCAAAATACCCAATTTTAACTTGTGCCCCTTAGCTCAGTAGAAGATGTAAATTCAGTGTGTACGTTTATCTCATACTGAATCTTATGAAAATTTGAAATAACTCTTTACTGAAAATTCTGACCTTTTAAACCTTGCTTTCATTCTGAATGAAAACAAAACTAACATTAGTTGACACATGAAAAACTACTGAGAAAAATATTTAATATTTAAAATTTAGAATCTTCTGAAAAATGACTTTGTGCTTCATTAGGGAGAGCTTTGTAACCTACAGTAAGACTGAAGTATTACAGCATATTAGCCAGATCTTGCCTACAGTGATTTTAAAAAATAATTTTGTTATCTGCTATTTTATGATCTTTCAGTTACAACACAGCTCTTGATGCAGCACAATAGCATTTCACCGTGCTTGGTGGCATTATGGTTCCTTGTGTAGTGATTCCTCAGGTGGCTTCTGATCTGTCTGTTTTCTTGTGTGAAGTTCTTTGCAAGGCCTCACATTTGCATTTGTGATATTATTCAGGTGCTTCGGTTGATTTGTAATGTGTCTTGAACAAATGCATTGTTTAATTTTTATTTTGTTGTAGACAAGAGAAGAGTCTATTTTCAGTGGAAAATAGAACCTACTAATCCTGTCAGCTAATCAAAGGCAGCTTGTCACCCATCCCGATTCCTTGTTTAGGAAGTAGGTCAGAGGTGTTCAAATTTGGGTCCCGAAAATGTGTTTTCCAAGTGAATGACCTGTTTTCAAAAAGTGGGCACACCTACTATTTATTGTTAGTCTCACAAAAAGTCAGTGCTTCCTCATGCATTTAGGTAACTGGTTTTTGATCATGTACTTTGAAAATGCTGAAGTTGTCTAGAATACCGACGTAGAGTAGGCACTGCTTGAATAAACTTCACATCATTTTTATGTACAAAACAGCTCAGTTGCATTGTTTCTGTTTCTCTTCCTTGACATAAAAAAAGAGTGTAGGATGACCAGCGTAGGATGTGGGGATTGATACTGGAGATGTTTAAAGTTAGGTCAGCTGAATTGCCCAAAGTTTCAAAATTTTGCCATGACCTACCCTAACAAAGAAGGCCTGTATCAGAGCCTAGAACAACTCTGCTGGCGTAGAGACCCGTACGGGTGAGATTTTCAGGTGATTGTTCAAGACGTGTGACTGTGACTGGAATCAGCCTGTGACTGATCAGTCTGTGGCTGGATTTTATACAGACACCGGAGGAGGAAATGTACATCTCCTGTTGGTTTTGTGAGGATGTAATCTTCCTTTGTTTATGCAGTCTTTTTTGAATACATCCTGAGAATTTCGCATGAGATTTTTGTTTGCTTGTTTTAGTGAACAGCAATTACTTTGAACACCAGGAAGTATTCCAAAATTTTACGTATTCAAACAAAAGTTTTAACACCTGCTTCAGCACAAAAATGTGTATATATTTTGCACAGTATGTTTCTTTTTGTTGTCCCTTTCTGAAACCGTGAAAAACAGATCTGTTTTAAAAGTTGCAAAATGAATTTGATCTTTTTATGAACTGGGATAGAATACAAAGAGGAATGCTTCTGTGCTAAGATGACATTCATTAATCTTGTATAAGCAATAAGCACAAAATATTTGCTGCCTGAATTTCAAGAGAACATGAGGTCATTGATCAGTTCCCAATTCTCAGACTGCTGAATGGGAATGTGATTAAAAGTCATAGTCTATCATTTTTTGTCAGTAAGCAAGCTAAAGACTTTCACCAGGTGATATCATAGTCATGAGCAAAATATGCTATCCTACTAGCAATTTAACTGTAAATACATTGACAGCATCTAATCTGTTTAATACCTTAAATGGTACTGATCTTACTGTAAACAAAATCATGCAATTTAAAATATAGCTTAATGTCAGCTAATTAGTATTTTAGCATTTACCTTTAGCAAAAATCAATAGATTTAATTTATCTATTTAGTTAGTCAAAGCTATAATTTTGACTGAAATTGGAATCTCTTTAAATATTGGAAAGAAAACCTACTCTTACCTAATTTTGTAATGTAAAAATCTGAGTACTTTCTGTAAAATGTAATTATGGTCTCTTTTGTGTTCACAGACAGCATCTTTAAAAGAACAAACAAACAAACAACAGTTCCTGGTCTTTTTCTGGAGGAAAATTTAAATTCTAATGCAATTAGACTAATACTGAAAAAGAGTACTGAAATGACATATAATTATCACTATAATTTTCACATTGGTTTTGTAGAATAGATGTTATGTAACTCTAAATCCAAAGAAGGGGAAGAATTGTGAGAATATCCATATTTATCAGAGGACCAATTCTTCATGTGTATTTTTGGATACCACTTTCTTATTGTTTGAGAGGTGCTGGACCAGGCTCTGAATGCCTTGGATTACTTTCAGCTGTGTTAGCCTTGGGTTGCAATTGTTGGAATGTTTGTGATGGCTGTTTCTAGTGAAAATTAGTAAAGAAAAGTGCTGGTATTCCAAGCGCTATAAAAATAGTCACATTAAGAACAAGTAAAGTAATGCAGAAGGGTTACCTTGTTACTTTAATGCTGTAGTCTTATGTCTGTTAAAACTGACATGCAAGGGAATGAAAGGTTTTGCATTAGACAGATGAAGGGGCATTCTTCTTTGACCTTGGCTTGTTTTTCTGCGCAGCATACCCATCTCACATTACTATTGTGCTAAAATTTCTCTCGTTTTTTTCCTCTGGGTTACCTGTACCTCTGTTTCCTAGGCAGCAAGTAATTCAGATCAACTATTATCTGTCTATTAGCATCCAATACTGTCATCTGTCACTCATTTTTTTGTGTACGTACAAATGCTGAGCTTTTGATTTATACCTCGGTTTATATCACTCTGTCCATGTCTGGGAAAGCTGCAAATCTAATGAATGTCTATGCTGCCTGGGTGTCTTCTTTAGCTGGCTGTTCTTCCCATTGGCCCACCTCCTAAAACTGATCTCCCAGTCAGTGCAGCTAAAAGAGGCAGAGAATACGTCCCCATGGCTTCTCATTGCTCCTTTTCTGTCAAAATGTGACAGGTTTCTGAGGTAAATCACCACTGACCCACTCCCTCCTTCCATCCTGATCAAAACCAGAAGAGTTTCCATTTTCTTCTCCTACCTGTCAGCCTGGGAATAGTCTGATGGGAACCACTGGCTTAAGGCCCTTTTTATCTGCCATCTGACACAGTTCTGAGCAAAAAGGGAGAAAGGGAGAGAATATCTTATCTCACTGTGGCTGTCTTCTAGCCACCTGAGACAAGGTGTGAAGCTGGGACTGGAACTGATGACGGACTTGGCAGGGTTAAGAAAAAAATTGAGATCTTCTGAGCAAAGTGACTGCTGATGAGTAAATTGATGATGATAGTTTCTGCAAGGCAAGCCAAAGAATTCTGCTCCCTATATTTACCATAGTGCGTAACAGAACTTTTCTAAATATTGCATATTTACAGTATCGTAAACCACAAATGGAGAAAAGCATTTCTTTTCTTGTAAACCTTGTGGTATATGGAACAATTGCTTGTTTTGGGGTTTGGGTTTGGGTTTTTTTTGTGGATTTTGTGGGTTTGTTTTGTTTTATTTTGTGGGTTTTGTTTTGTCTGGGTTTTTTTTTTCCAAAAAGAAAGGGGTCCGATTTTTCATACCTATGTTTGTTTATTTGCTTTGGAATTTGTGGAGCTGATGATTCCCCCTAACTTCATGTAGGGTCTTCAGGACATACTAATGTCTCGTAATTGATATCATATCATACTGATATGACATACTGTTTGCAGATATTGTAACTAGTTCACAATATTGGTGGTTTTTAAAAGCCTCTTGTTTTCAGAAAACACTTTGTTACATAGTATCTTCAACTTATTTTTAATAGAAAGTGTCATCCTTTATGGTTTTAACGAAGAGCTTAAAAGATGATCTTTGGAAGCTTAAATGAGGCTATTCAAAAAACAGGGTGTTATTTTAAATCCTGCAATTATTTCAAGCCAATTGTATGATTTTAGAAGCTTTAAGTCATCAGCCTTGAATGCCAAAGACTGTAAATATAGAAATTAAAGACTGATTGATCTATTGAGTGAAAATATGAATCCATGTATGTGCTCCAGTCCTACTGAAGTAATTTGAAATTAGCTTCCATAGGGATAAGATTTTCCTTGATATAGTCAATGTAATAGAATCAAGCTTTTAACTTATAAGAAAGAATTTCTAGTGGTGAGCAGTGGAGAGTTCTTTATAGCTTAAGTGCTCATCGTGGTGATGCTTTCCTTTCCTATTAATTATATTTTGGACTGACGACTGTGTTGTTTGCCTGTTGTCTGCTGATGTTGATAATATTTTTATTTATGTACATGTTAGCCTTCGTAAGAGTAATAACCCTATCAGTTTTATTTGTGAAGGTTCTAAGTGGCATTTTGTGTTTCTAACTCAGGCCTCGAAAGAGTTGCCTGTAATTTAAAAGCAATATTCAGGCTCCTAGGAGCTCTTTTCTTTCATCTACATTTAAGTACCCCAATGGAAAGAAAGCATTCAAAGATGTGCATTGTTCACCTGGCCATTACTGAAGTGTCATGTTAATAAATATTAACTATCAAAGTAAGGAGGTTTTTTGTAGTATTTTTAGCTGTTCTCACAAAATCCTGAGTGTAATTTTTCTTATGATTATATACTGGAAACCCATAATGGCTATAGAACTTTTCATGCTTCCATAAAGATATTGCTGATATTGTATTTCATCTGTACAGTACATTAAGCATGATTATTTATGAAGACATTTCTACCAAACTTACAGCATAGAAAAATACTTATTTTTGTCACAAATTGGATAATTCTGGAAATGAAAGTAAAAGAAGAATTTTATAACTCTTCACTGTTCAAAAAATAAAATTATTACTCTTCTAGTCTTCTATTACAAGGTACTTTATAACTGTGAAGTAAAACTTGGACCCTGCACTTGGAGCTGATATTCCTGATGTAATCACTGCTACTTACTTATTGGTGAGGAAAGATCCCTGGTAAACTCATTTCCTACTCTATTTCTTTTCAAGGTGGAAAATCATCTTGTTACACTACTTCATAGATTGAAGTGTTGCAATTACAGTTAGTAACTGTAATACATCTTTATGAAATTAATCTCACTTCTGCAAGCTGGGACCAATTATTTAAGCTCACAAACTGAAAAGAGAAAAAAATGCACTGTCATGATGGGAAGGGCTTGTAAAATGGGGTTCCTGTTTACCAGCAACTGGACTGAGACTTTGCGCATGTGAGCCATTAAATTCTGGTGAAATCATCTTATGTCTGTTACAGCAGACAAGCAATTGTCTGCTGAGGATGACTAACTTCTTTCTGCCTTCCATTCTTTTCTCCCTTCCAAGTCAAAACAAGTGAAACAGCCAAATGTATTTTTGCTTCTTAAAAGACCACTCTGTATTTGTCATTGATCAGGTACTCATAGATCATACTCAGGAAAGGGACTGTTTCTTATTATTTGCTGGAGGTGAGATATTTCTTCCTTGACACTCTTTGATGTGATTATTAGCAAACATGAGCTTGGACAAACTGCTTAGCATCCATTTATGTCTCAGTTCCTTCAACAGTTAAAAAGATAAGTAACGTTTGCTCATCACCGTGTATTTTTTGGAATCAAGAGAAAAAGCTCACCCTGTAAAAAACTTCCCAGGACTCTGATGGTGGAGTAGGAATCCGCAGAGGGGAAGAGCCAGGACTGATTTGGACTTTGAAAGGTGGAGCTCTTCTCTGCTGATCTCACCACGCCTATTAGAAATACAATAGGATTAATGTGTGGTATCTGATACAGATCTGACAGAACTGTACATGAAATCTTACTTATTCATCTGCTGCTTTGCAATGTGAAAATCTAAGGTATTAAAGCATCAGGAATCCTTTAGTGCTACAGCAGGCTGTTCATCAGATATTTGGATGCTGATTCACAAGCTCCTCTAAAATCATTTGGAAAATCTGGCAAATGCACTTCCATTTGCTCATTCGGATGTAATCTGTCAATATTTATAATCAGAGGCTCAGCTATTTAGCTGGGGGCAAGAAAGGAAAAATAAAAATATACATCTACAGTAAAATAATATACTGAGACCCGTTCTTGTCCTCTAACAGAAAATAAAGGGGAAACAATAACAAAGAAGCTAGAGGGAGCGCCAAAATATTTTCGAAGAAGTAGGATTAACATTACGATATCTTCACCTTCATCAAGTTTCAGTGAACCAATTATACGTGGTTTCTCTTATAGGGCTTCAATATAGGAACACACCACTAAGGAAGAGATGTTTCCTTTGTTAGGTTTTCTTCAATGTCTTTCAGAAGGTTAGCAAGAATTTTCAATGTGGTTTAACACTGTTCTTCCTGCTACAAAGGGTATCAAACATATCAGCTTCTTACAAACATTATCTCTTTGTGATTGTGGCATTTTGTATATCACTAGAAATGCTATACCCAACTGGAATTAACTGCCATTGCACAGGAAAATGGGAGATTTGCTTTTGATAACACTGGCATTTAGTGGCCAATGCAGATGCTCACTGTGAAGTTTTGGTTCTGAACATGCTGTGTCCCGCACTCCTGACTTGGCTTATGAAAGAGGTGAATGTCACAGATAAGTTGAAACCAAGATCTTGGATGTAGTTAAAATTCAGTGCCTAATGTAGAGAGACATGAGCATGGCAGAAAATCCTGGGAGGAAGGGATTTGGCTTAAGCTGACGATGTCTAAGCATTAAGACAGTTAAATTAGAACTTTTAAATTACCTAAGTGCTGATGTGTCCCTGCAGAGATGGCTCTGAGTCATGTGTGCCACGAGTGGAAGGTGGGAGGATGGCACTCACGTGATGCAGTGTGCAGCACAGCTCGGGGGTAATGAATGCTTTCAAGCCTTCTAGCTCACTGAAAGCAGTCTCCTGAAGAGTTAAAAAATCTGGCTATTCCTGAGCTGTGATTTTCTCTTGTTCTGTACTGAAGAAACCTGACATCCTAGCCAGACCCAAGACAACCTTGTTCTGTGCTTTAACTCTGCCTGCAGTAGGGAAAGACCTGGTTGGGTGGGAACAAATGCTAGTACTGGTGTGGATAGGAAAAAGAACAGATAGAAAAGGAAGGGTCTGAGGAAAGAAATGCTTGGAAAAATTCTTCAGGACTATCAAGTGACTTGGTTATTCTCTGTCCAGCTTTAACATCATGTTTTAAAGGGGAAGCTGCAATACTAATACATGAAAGTTCAGCAATTGTTTGATGAGCATATCATGGTTACCTTTTTTTATCACTACCTTTATTAGGTATTCTGTTCCTTATTACAAGTGCTGATTGTAGACATATATATCTTTTTTAACAGTTATGCTTTTGGTGCAATATTTTGCAAGATGCAGTGATCTGAAACATTTGATGGTTTCTAATTCTGAGGTAACTACAACTCTTTGAAAGCTTCATCACATTCCTAGGAACACCACAAGGGCAATTATCTGGTGATCATTTTTGAGTTCATCAACAGAAATTTGATTTTACTATTCCATGCTCTGAAAAAAAAAAAGTGTTTTCTTCCTTAGTATCTAAGCAGTTGTGTAAATATCTGAACCTGACCTTTACTGTGAGGAAAAACAGGTATTTTTGGTTTGCATTCTTTATGTTTTGGTAACATTTGGGGCCAAGATTGATGGGGATAAAGTATACCAAGTTATTTTTTAAAAGACTTAACATGATAGAAGTATTGTTAGAAAAATACATGTTTTTGTTTTAAGGTGGTAGAAGCAATATTGTATGCATCCTAAGGGTTTTATAAGATAAGCTGGTAACATATCAGTGTCAGCCACTCTATAGGAAACTGAGGAATGCTTGTCATATATCTGCATTTTCTTGAGACACAATTTCATCCTTAAACAAAAACTATTTGTGTATATCTCATGTATTCTCTGTTCTTGCTTGTTCTCTGCTTGTTTTGTGTCCTACCTTAAAGCAGTCTAAGAAAATATTTGGAACTCCATAAACAGTTTAAGTAAAGGGACCTTTGAAGGTTTTTAAGAATTTATGTTGCAGAAATCTTCTATAAGCCTAAAATAGATGATAACAACCACATGTCTTCCTTCTGCAGATGACCTCTAGTGCATTAACTAATCCAAAATTTAAAAAAATAGTGGGGGGTAGGAGGTTCTGAGCTGCTCATCTGTGTATACCAGTCTTGAAATGAGATAAGCACCACAGTCAGAGATGCAAAAAGGCAGTGAAAAGACAGCTGTGTTTATCTCATTTACACACAAGGAAGAGAAAACGTACTTCATAGAAAGAAAATTTTCAGCTCTTATCCACTACATTTTGTCCAGCTGTGTAGGAATTTTACAATGGTTTAAGCTATCAAATGTGAAGTCTCTCTAAAATGCTGCAGCTTCTCTCTCAATCATATTGTGCAATGAAGACTTTGGCTATAGCTTAAGGTCAAAATGTGATATTTTCATATTTATCTTTTTTGCTGCCAGTATATGTTTCCAACCTTCAGTGCTGTGATATTGCATGTGACTCCTGAGTTTTTGTGTAGGAAATGATTTGGTTTATTGCTTTATGATGAACTCAGAGTGCTCAGTGCTGTACACAGCACAAAAGACAGTTTGTCTTTGCCTCAAAGAGCTTCTAGCCTTAAGGCTGGGTTCTAGGGAGCCTTGCGTGGGGAAGAACATCCCTTCTGTTGGATGCCTGATGCTGATGTGACCTCTGGACTACATAGACTTTTTTTTTAACCTAACAAAGCATTATTCCCACCAGCAAAAATGTGTATGCTAATCTCTTCCAAAACCACTACAGCAGTATTTTTGCAGATTTGTAGGAAATCTTCAGTGTTCAAGTGCTCCTATTAGTCATGCTGAATTCCCAGAATACCAGGGCCTGAAGTTGTTAAAGGCAAACGGTTCCCTCAGAGTACATTGGCAGCTCCCAGACTGGTCAGGTGCACCAGGCAGGGAGCCCCCCGCAATCTGTTTCATACCTTTCCTCAGGTATTGAGCATGCAGTTACTGGTAGGAGTCTTAGAGACCCAGTACCTTCATTTGCGGGTTTCCAGTCTCTTGGGAGTTTTCCAGCAAATCTGGCAGGAAAACAGATGTCATCAGGTCCACCTTTTATGTTTTAGACAAATTTGAAGATAAAAAATGTATATGTTTGATTTTAGGGCAAAAAATATTGAAATGACTACTCTAAATAGAGGTTAATACAGAAAAAAAAACCCCTCCTGTGAACCTCCACACCTTAAACATTTGCATAGCCTTTAATGCCATAGTTCAGTTCTTTTTGTGTTTAATCAGTCAGTGAACTGTCAGGGTATTTATACAGCCCTTACAGCTGTGATGCAATTTGTTAAGATGTCCACTATGATAGATGTTCCTTTCAATGTAGAGTACCCTGATCTGAAGCTGTTTGCTCTCTGGAGGCACTATTCAGTGTCAATTCCATCCCGGGAGTTTCCTGAAATTCATAAACTCATTATTCTGTCTCGGTATTTAGCACTTCCCACTGGGCTGTCAAAGTCCTAAGGTCCTTTAGGAGGGGCTAGAAACAGCGTTTTACCGGCTGAACAAAAACTGAAGGGCCAGTTCTCAACTATGAAGAAAGTATTTTGTGAATGCGTGAATGATATGTTGCCATGGAAGTTGACACGGCAGGGTTAAAACATCACTGAATATCATCTTGTGAACAGATACTGTATTTCATACAAAGTATATATTGTATAAGTATGTAATGAATGGGGTTAATCTCTAGTCTTAATGAAGCTGGTAACTGATCGCTGTGTAGAGGATAGGTTATGGAGCAACCTGTCTCCAGTCCTGACCTGTTGATGTTGTGAGGCAGTGAAGCAGAAATGTGTCATTATTATTATAGCTAGATACAGCCTTTGAATCAGTTTTGTCTCACACTAAATATGATAAGAATCGTAAAATGCTGCTTTACTAGATAGAATGGGGAAAGTAATCCCTTTCTGAATATAATTTCTGTGTTGTTACTGAATAACATCACTGATTTCTTCTGAGTAATGACAATTTAGGTCTTTTGCTGCTCTGCTGGGATCCCATGTATAATCCACATCCTTCCTGAGGAGGACTTTGAGTGTTCTTCATTCTGCCTTTTATAGTAATTGTCTGTGTACTCTCTTTCAGTGAGAAACAGCCTTAGGATCGTCACTTTCTGAAGGTGACTACACAACATTATGTGTCTAAATTATGAGGATCTCCAGCAGGCTGTATCTTGCTAACAGCAGTCAGTGCTGTCTGGAAGGTTAAAGTCCCTATTAAAGTTTGGATGGGAGCCAGAATGACTTCCACTACATGTTAGAGACAACCATCTAATAATATTGTGTAACAGTGTGAGCCACCATCATTCAACAGATGGCACCATGTGGTACAACATCATGCGATTCAGTTGCTGTTTCTTGAGTTCCTCCATATAATAATGTAGCAAAATATTAAAAGTTGACAGAAAAAAATATATAAGATTCAAATGTTCTTATATGAGCAGATGAATAAGAAGAGTCAAGTCTTTTCCCGGGCTGTATTTAATTTGACAAACTGTCAGTTTAGAAATGTATTTGTAGCACAAACAAAATAAATCAGTATTATTTGTGCTACTGAAGCTGATGAAGAAAACCAGATATTGGTTATTCATGCAAAATTAGTGTTATTTCAAAGAATCATGGAATGGTTTAGGTTGGAAGGGACCTTAAAGATCATCTAGTTCCAATCCCCCTGCCATGTGCAGGGACACCTCCCGCTAGACCAGGTTGCTCAAAGCCCCGTCCAACCTGGCCTTGAACATTTTCCATCTGCTATAATAAAACAGAAGAAGAAGAAGGTACAAGATAAGAGGGTTGAGGAAAGACCTAGATACAGTTCAAGGCCTATGTTTCAGTGTAGTTAACTTCTGCACACATATGTGTGAGCTGTACTGAAAACAGCAGTGCTCTGGCATGGGCGTGGAAGAGAAGGCTTTTCCAAATTAAGCATTTGAATTGCATATGTAAGTGATTATCTGTGAGGAAGACGAGTTTCATTGAGAGAAGGAATGCTTGGAATGATGAGGGCAGGCACAAGGGGATGGAAAACAGGTACGTGTTTAGACACAGAAGCCTTTCAGGTATGGTTTCTCTGTAGCTGGTCCCTTAGGTATGTTTAGAATGTGTTGTGCTACAGCACTGCTGCTACATTATGTATGCCATCAGTGTTTTTTACTTTGTCATTTATACAGATTGACATTCTTCATGAGACTAAAGTTACTGATGTATTTTTTTATGTAGGTTAAACCTTGCATGTGGTTTATGGGTTAGCATATCCAAAAGGGGACTGAGATGAAGGATTGTGCAAAATGAAGTCATAGATTATACAGGCACAGGCAAATTAGACTCTTGAAAACATATGCTGATTGCCTTTATCAAAAAAATATCAGCACTTAAAAGACTTTCTGTAGTGCTTTACTACTGCTCAGTAATTTGTTTGTAGATATATATTATTGCATTAGGCAGATCTGAGTGGTAACTTTCCTCAGTGATGTTTTAGTAATTGAGTAGAGCTCTGGAAAACACTGATACTGATGCCAGCTGTATATCGTGGTATAGTTTTAGCTTCATCTGCTCGACAAGCACAAGCATACCCAACTTCGCAGAGAAAGGAAGATGTGTATTTCAGCAGATCTGCAGTCTTTGAAAGATCCATTCCACAAAAGCATGTTTTTATCATGGGTTTTGTTAAAGGGTATTTTGGCTTTTGCACATCATTATTTGTCTCCCACAGTGAACAACAGGACAAGGTTATAATTTAGTTTTCATGCTTTGATCAAAGCTACCTTCAAGAATCATTTTTTCACCTACAAAGGAGCTACTAAATCTCAGGTGTGCTAGCAAATGTTTCTCTAAATTGCTACCAACTTGCTTTTGTGTCAGGGTGCATGAGGAAATCAGGAGGAAAATGTGTCTTCTCTTCACGCAGAAGAACCTCTGAGGCATAGCCTCTGCACCTGAAAGGTGCCTTGTACCTTTGCCTTTCCCTGTTGTGAAGGGACAAATTTAATCCACGCTGTTACAACTGTTCACACCTAGAATCTAAAGGACTACACTCATAATTTGCCTGGCATAGAAATTTTTACTTATGTACTTCAGCTCACTGGTCATTTTGTGCCATCGCAATAGTTTGTGGGTCTGGACCGTGAACAGTGTCAGGGACTCAGTCTGATGAAACAGGAAGATGGTGAAAAAGGAGATAGGAGTGTTGAAAAGAAGTAAAGGAGAGCAGCTCTTTATGCCAGTGGTGGTCTTGAACCCTCTGCATCATCCAGTCGGGGTTTAAGGCAATCACTTTGGTTTTAATGGGAATGTAGCCCGGAGGAGAACTTCGCAACTTGCTGTGCATCGTCAGGGAGAGGAAATATTCGATACAAGAAAAGAGATCCAAAACCATTTATTTTACAAACTTAACAGTTTTTTAAGCTTTCCTGAGAATGTCCAAAGGCTTTTCTCTAAGTAACACTGGAATTTATTATAGTAGTAGTAGTAGAAGAAAGTGCCCAATAAGTTTAATTGCCATTTAATGGCAGTGAATTTAGGATGTGGATCTGTAGGTAGTGATAGACTTGCTTTTCTCTGCCAGCTGTCAGTCCAGAATTCAGTAGCACATCTCCACTTGTTTTAAAGCACATTTTAAAATGTATTTATGTTGTTCATTCATTAACAGTCTGTGTGGCTGCAGTGTGTAATGTAGGCTAACTTCTGGTTCTGAGTTGTTTGGCTTTTTAGTAGTTTTGTGCATGTGAGTGATGCCATTACACTAACTATACCTGCAACAGCTGCAGCAATCCTGAAAACAAAGCATCACCTATTTGTGCAGCCCCCTTAAAATGGGAGGCTTGAAACAAGTTCACACAGAGTTATAGTTTTATCTGCATGTGTAATTTCCTAGAACTCTTCCAGTCTGTGCAAAGACACCTTGGTCCTGCTTCTGCTGGGGAGGAGCGTCAACCATTTCAAGAGGTTTTTAATGGGATTTTGCTGAGTTTCATCTGCGCTGTATTTCTCTTTCCACTGAAATGAAGATCTAGTCCTATTTAAATATTACTAATACTATTAAATATTACCCATAGAGGATTGTTTTTTTTCCCCTCACGTTCAAAATGTCTCTTCTAGTTAGGCCCTTTTTTCCCACTAGCATGTCTTTCCCTATTAGTTCAAATTATGTTGCTGTTTTCTCGACAGCCTGTCTAAAGGAGTCGTAGCTATTCATTTGTATAACACAGTAATAATGTTTGCAGATCTTGCAAATAATAGAATAAAAAAAATAACACAGTTTTAGCTCATGAACATAAAAAAGTCATATTCATTTAAGGCTTGGCTTTAGCAATTGTGTCAACACACGTTTGGAGTAATAATAACCATTTGAAATGGCTTCTGTGTAGAAAAACAACATACAGGCATTTATTTATTTGCCAATTTCTGAATGGAAATGCTTTGTTTACTGATTTTTTTTGTATTTTGAGTTGTCCTTTGAACATCCTAAGAATTGTCCTGGCTAAGAGATGACATATAAAACATTATGTATTACGTAAAGCTGTGGTACAACTTGAAACGCTTTCAGAATTAGGTCTATTGTAGCAATTTAAAAGTGACTATTCCTTGGTCAACAAAAATACAGATTGATCTACTGTTGTACAGATTAAAACAATTCACATTGGATTTAAAGAGATATTTAAAATACACAAACTCTTTAAAGTCATTTGTATGTTGAAGTTTTTGGTAGTGACATTACTAATTCATGTGATGACTCAAGCTCATAGTCACTGATGTCTTACTGAGCAAAATTGCCCTTTTACCCCTTTGAACTTTGTACTTTTAGTCAGAAGACTGTGTTATTGAAAAAGAGTCTCTTGATTCTCATTATCGGTTACAGAAAACATGCATCATGGTTGGATGCAACAGGGATCCTTGAATGACTAGCTGGTAAACATTTTTATTAGTAATATGTTCCATCTGTTTAATGTTCAGCTTGATCTAGTAGCAGTTGGTAGTAAAGCTGTTGAGGTTCTTATTGAGCTTTTACTGGCACAGAAAAAAGAAGTAGAAATATCTTGAACAGCCTCCCTTTCAGACAGATAACTATGACAGGAGGCCCAGAAGCCCATCATGCTATAAAAAATAAATTATCTTAATACCTGATGATACCTTAGCCATCTAAGGTAGCCAGATATTAGGAAANAGGCTTCAACTCATCCTGTGCTATAATACTGAAAAATTCAAAACCAATTATATTTTAGAAGTTAGCACAATAATTTAAAAAGACTACTATTCTCTGTTAGAATAGACCTAGAAGTCATAACACGGACTGATTATAATAAACCATGTATTTTCTTGTGTAGAACTGCGTTGTACAGATATTGTACCAGAACAGCTTTATTACAAGAAATATCAGTGTTCCATTGAAGTAGACATATAAAGGGAGTAATTAGAATTTTTGCGACAGTTCAGGATTTTTTTATTAAATAAAAAGATAAGTTGCTTGAGTTCTGATTCCGTTGGCTTCAGATAATTTAAGTGTACCTTGAGTTAAGTTACAAGTTAAAGTAACTCTGCTAAAGGTAATGATAATAAAAGTCCTCCTTCAAAAATACGATCGTAAAAATAAGATTGAGCATGACAGAGCATTCACCTCCTGACATGTGTGGTAGTTGTGGCCAAAAACAGTGAAAATTTTGTGGCACTCAAGTAATATATGCTTGCTTAAAGTTAAAAGTAAAACATAATAAAGATATAAATTACTAAAAGCCTTGTTCATTTTAAGTGTAATATTCCTGTTCTGCTTTTTCATGTGTATCCATAACTTAGTTCCGTGTGATGAACAGGTAGGTTGTAGTTACCATTGTTTTCTTTATTTTAGAGAAAGTAACTGGCATTGCAGAATGGGAAAAAAGCATCCCTCCCAAGTATCTTTTGAAAAGTGTTAAAGCTACCCTCATTTCCTCTGCAGTCCCTTTAATGTTGGGCTGCTTGTTGTTTCTTGTCCACTGGATAATGGACAACTTCCAGTGTGATAGTTCTGCCTTTATTGCAGATGCATCTTTGCTTAGTTCAGTCTTTTTGCAGAAATCGTGCTTTCCATTTGAGTAGGTAATGCACTCTCTTATTTCATGTATCTCTTCAAAATAGTGCTTCCAGAGGAAATTGTTTAATCGGTAAAGATAATAGCTATTAAATGTGTAGTGTAATTGTTACAAATGATACACTTTCCATGTACAGGGAAAGAGTTAATATTAAATATTGTTGTCCTAGTAATTACTGCAGATAGTAGCTGAGCATTAGTCCATTTGATTAGTTTTTATCACTCTTTCTTACAAGACACTCAATGAAGACATTATCTTCTAATTATTTTAGTGCAGCAGTCCAATGGGTTGTACTTTTTCTGATGAAACATCATATACCTCAGCATTTCTGTTTCAGATTGTTTAGCTATCTGTCACTTTACTATCTGAAAAAAATTCACATTAAAAAATACATGCTTAAAATAATACTGTAATAAATACGTCTTGAGGTGCCTTCAGTTGGCACACCTACAGTAGTTTCTGCAAAACATTGTGTGGCTATTGGAGAACCCCCCAAATCTTGCTAACTGTTCTAGATAGTGTATTTAAAAGATCACATTGTCAGCACTGATGGCCTTATTTCAAAATGGAATAGAAGGAAACAAAGTGCAGAGATGGGGCCATGCAGTTTATTTGGTTCCTGCTTCTTCTTCTTCTTCTTCTTCTTCTTCTTCTTATTATTATTATTATCATCTCCTGCTGGAAAGCAGCTCTGCAGAGAGAGACCTGGGAGTCCTGGTGGGCAACAAGTTGACCATGAGCCAAAAATGTGCCCTTGTGATCAAGAAGGCCAATGATATCCTGGGGTCCATCAAAAAGAGCATGGCCAGCAGGTTGAGGGAGGCCATCATCCCCCTCTACTCTGCCCTGGTGAGGCCACATCTGGAGTACTGTGTCCAGTTCTGGGCTTCCCAGTTCAAGAAAGACAGGGAACTACTGGACAGAGTCCAGAAGAGGGCTACAAAGATGATCAAGGGAATGGGGCATCTCTCTTATGAGGAAAGGCTGAGAGACCTGGGTCTGTTTAGCCTGGAGAAGAGAAGACTGAGAGGGGATCTCATCAATGCTTATAAATATTTGAAGGGCGGGTATTGAGAGGATGGGGCCAGACTCTTTTCAGTGGTGCCCAGTGACAGGACAAGGGGCAACGGGCACAAGCTGGAGTGCAGGAAATTCCATCTCAACATGAGGAAAAACTTCTTCACTTTGAGAGAGTGGCAGATCACTGGAAGAGGCTGCCCAGAGAGGTTGTGGAGTCTCCTTCTCTGGAGATATTAAAAATCTGCCTGGATTGTGACCTTGTGCAACCTGCTGTAGGTGACCCTGCTTTGGCAGGGGGGTTGGACTTGATGATCTCCAAAGGTTCCTTCCAACCCTGACCATTCTGTGATTCTGTGATTCTGTGATTCTGTGATTCTGTGATTATTGCTATTCGTATTCTGATTTAATACTGCTACTGTTCAGGTACTCTGGAGTTTACTCTATTAAAGATAAAATTTGTGCTAGAGAGACAATATTTACTAAAATTTGAGCTATTGATAAAACTAACTGTGGCATTTCGTGAAATAACATACACAAATTTTAAATAATAAGACATTTGACCTAATTTTTTTTTTTCTGGTGCTTCACAGCTTTTGTTAGATATTTTGAAGTAATACTCCAGCAGTCTGTAAAGCCAAACTTAAATGCTAATGATTATGTTGCTTGGACAGATCAAAGTAATGTTTATGCAACACATTTTGAATTTGAATGGTGGCTTACATTTTATAAATTTCTACAAAATGACATGATGATGAAACCACTTATTCTTTCTAATGAACAGATCAATGTTACATGAGTTTTACTGAAGTCACCGATAAGATGTTGAATGCTGATTATAAATTGAATCAAATCGTGGCCTATGTTGCTTTCTGAGCTGTACTGGAACTGGGACTAAATCTCTTACTGTAGAGTAGAAGAAGGGCTGTAGGTAATGTGAAGACTGAAGACTTTGTCCATGATTTTTTCCCTGCTTTTGTGAGGTTGAGTGAGTAGAAATCCCTAAGTCATCAAACAAAAGGGATGTCTGTGTTGTGTTGGTCCAGAGATGTAATGTCTAAGGAGGAGAACAGAACTGGGAAACCAGCTACACATACTTTTCTGATATCTTGACAGTCTTTCAGCTGTTTTTGCTCAGGACTTCCTAGGCCAAAGATACCATTTTTTATTTTAGTAGCCTTTGACAGAATTTCCCTGCATGAATTTTCTGCTATATACATTTCTGTTAAGATTAGTTAGGATTTGATCAACCTCTTTTCCTGCTATCCTATTTTTGATGAAATTAGGGAGAGCAGAACATGAGTCCTGTCATGAGAAAACCTGTGCAGATAAAAGAAGGATTTGATTTGTCTGTCACTGCAAATTGAGATCTTATCTGCCAAGAAGTGTGTTTGTCTATGTTTGATATTTTACTGTAAATATGTACAGGAGAATAACAGACATGTTATCTTGCTTCGAAGTGTCTCTCATGGGCATTTAAGAATAAGGAGATTTAATTAAAAGAAAGTGAATTTTGGGAGAACTTATAATATAAACATACCTCTATAAACTGGCTAGAGTTACAGCTCTGTAAATTAATTGTATTAATTTCTGCTAACTAAAAAGAATAATTGAGCTGGGATTTGAAAACTGTTTTTGAATTATCTTACTGTTTAGCCCTCAAATTAGAAAATTTTATGAAGAAGGAAAAAGTTACTTCATCTGCAGAAATCTGAGTCAGAGCACAGCTATATTATGCAAATCTTAACAGTAAAAATAGCTTTGAATGCAGGGCTTGTTTTCATTACCAACGGGGTAAAATGGGTAGTGGGTGTCTCTAATCAGCACGTTTCTAGTGTGGTTTAGAAGGTTAAAGATAAAATATTCATAGCAGAAAATGCCTTTCCCCCGTATATTGAAATACAATTTAACAGTTTAGGGCAAAACGGGACCATTTGTGTGTGTGCATATATAGATATATAAGTGCCTATATGTATATGAAGTCCTGTAGCGATAGGACAAAGGGCAATGGTTTTAAACTAAAAGAGGGTAGATTCAGACTACATATAAGAAAGAAATTTTTTACAATGAGGGTGGTGAAACACAGGAACAGGTTGCCCAGAGAGGTGGTATATGTCCCATCCCTGGAAACATTCAAGGTCAGGTTGGATGGGGCTCTGAGCAACCTGATTGAGTTGAAGATATCCCTGCTCATTGCAGTGGGGGTGGACTAGATGACTTTTAAAGGTCCCTTCCAACCTAAACCTAAATATGATTCTATGATAGCCATGTTATGGTAGATCATTAAAACTTGCCCAGCTATCCCTGAATTAATTAAAATTTTATTTCACCTTAAGTCCTTAGGACAGATTATACTGAATGCCAGAGGGGAAAACAGACAGGAACAAGGTATCTAATATAAAGCACTCTAATATTGCAGGGGAGACATGACTTGATAGATCCAAATAATCCTAGTAGCTAGCTAAAGAAGTTAAGCTCCCATTCTCTTTCTCCATCCTATCCGTCTAGCTCTCCTAATGCTAGAAACGATTTCTTCCCAAAACCAGCTTTGGTGATCTGTCGCATTACAAGTGTGAGAACCAGGCACAACAGCCAGTGCACCTAGGAAAAAAATATTCTCTTTAGCTCCTTAGAGAAGTGATCTGTCCGTCTTGCCTGGGGCATGCCCTGAGGGAATTTTCATTATCACTCTCGGTGGAAACAATTTGCAGATCTGACTCGTGATATCTGATAATCTGCAGTAACTGATTTTCAGGTTGGTACTGACCTTCTCAGTCCTTGCTCATTTGAATGGTCTTTTATTCACTCAAGTGGACTCAAAAGTTGACAATGGGCAGTATAAGGTGGTATTCTGTTAGTGAAAAGGCAAAGATACTTTTGATCAGTAATTTGCTGGGCTTGACTTGCAAGTCAGTTATTAGCTCTTTCCAATGGAACTTTACTTTGTACTGCTGATAAAATGTGTTTACTTCTGTAACTCAGGCAGCCTGGCACTTCAATAATTACAACCTACAGAGCTTACTTCATACCAGCGCTATGAACATTATATTCTGATAGCTGTGTTACTGCTAGATGCTAGGCTGTTCCACCACTTTCCTACTTGCTGAAACACTGTGGGAGGATGTACTTAGTGAGATATTTTGAAAAGGGAAAATTTAGAACAGGGTGAAAAGCATTTTTTTTTCTTCCAGTTGCAAGAAAAATGTAAGTTTGTCATGTACACCTGAGTCCCTGGTCGTTGTTACACAGATGTTCATAAACAGAGTGTTTGTTTAAAAAACAAACAAACCTGTTGGGAATTTAGCCTGGGGTCTCTCAAACGGTGTGGTTGGTTGCTGGACGTGTGGCTACAGGAGTTGCCATGGCAGGGGTCCTTGCCAGGGTGTCTCCAGCTGCCTTGGGAAAGAGACTCTCCAAACTGTTGTTCTGCTGAATTCCTGTAATCAACTGGCCTGTGGTCCTATGTGACCACTTCAGAATATACACAATTCGTTGCTATCTTAAACTGCATACAAAGTATCTCTTAGCTATGTGCAAAAGACTGTCTTATGTGACTTTTTTTGCATCTGCAGGACTGGTTTCTACTGACTATTTAAAAGGAACTATGTACAGATTGGTTAGTTTTGCAGCAGGATCCGCCTGGGGAGCATCTGGAATAGCCAGATCCCCCACACAGGATGGTAATGTACACATTGGAATGTCCAAATTAGTCTATACATAGCAGGAGCTGCCTCTGGGAGTTCCTGGAATTCCCACCTGGAGACGCTTGCACTAATTACTCATATATATTGCTGTGAAGGAGGCCAGGAGCTCAGTCAGTCACCTTGGCTAGGTTGGTGTGGTGTTTCAAATCAGTTGGCTGTCTCATCTAGCTGGGGGGTTCCTGGACCACTAGGGAATTTCTGACTGAAGTACATGGGTGTGCAGACAGGCAACAGCCCTGAAATCCAGCTATGCAATTATACCTATAGGTCAAACTTGAATTTCATGTTAGTAACTTAAGTTTCAGAGCTCTTTCCACATTGTATGATACATACTCAAACCTGCAAATCACGCAGATTTAAATCAGTGGGTTGGGTGGAAGTGGGTTGGGTGGAATTGACTGGAATATAGGTTTTGTGTTACAACCTTTTTGAGACCTTGTTACACTCCAGACATGCAAGGTAGGGAGGAGTTGCATTTCTGTTCATGTAAGCAGGCTTGTCAGGCTTTTATCCCCAGAAATTTTGGAAATGAAATAGACAGATGCAATAAAGGACTGTTCATTCCTGTCATACTCATCCACTTGCAGAGAAAAATATGGGGTTTGATATTCACATCTGTAAAAAAAGCTGATTGTGCTTAGAAGGCCACTTTTCAGTATTTGCAGTATTAGTTAATAGTACCCTGTGTTCCTGTACTTAGAACTGAGGGTCATTCATTGAACAATGATGAGTCTTTTCTGTCTGATCCAACGTACCAAGGACTCGACTCTTCATAAAGTCCTTGCACTCCCAAGGACAATTCTGGCTGATTTACTGGACAGAAGAGCCAAGCGTGATCTCATTGCCTCTTTCACACCTAAAGTATTTCACATCTTAAGTATTGCACGTTATTCTGTATCCTCACCAAAAGTTCTTAAGTTTATTTACTGGGCAGGAAGAGGTAGGATTTTACAAATTTTCCTTTGGTCATTGTAGAGGCTGACCAAATGCTCGACAGATAGACCAAATTCCCTGCCAGACAGGCTGATTGTTTTCTCCCTCCTACCTTCTTCACTGACATCTTTTTATTGAGGCATCTCACTAATGGGAGAAAATTCAAACTGATATGAGGAAGCAAGAAAGTTATCCTACAGATAGGACGAGTTATATAAGGAAAAGTAACCTGTACAGTATAAATAATTTCTGACTCACTTTCCAGGTAATATATTTATTTAGGTCTGAGTAAGAAAAGAAAAAGTGCATTTTCGGTATCAGTTCTTTCTTTAAAAAACTTTGTCATAAGTGTGCATATTGATCCATAACATTATAAACCCTACAGCATACCTAATGCTATGATTAGATTTAATATACAACTAAAGCAGTTTCTGTTTGTATTCATAAGATGTTGTGGTGGGTTGCAGCTGGCTGGCTGCCAGGTGCCCACCAAGCTGTTCTGTCACTCCTCTCCTCAGCAGGACAGGATGGGAAGAAAATAACATGGAAGAAACCTTGTGGGTCAAGATAAAGGCAGTTTAATAAAGTAAAAGCAAAGGCTGTGCATGGAAGAAAAGGGAAACAAAAGATTTATTCTCTACTTCCCATCAGCAGGCGATATCTAGCCACTTCCCGGGAAGCAGGGCCTTAGTATGCGTAGCGATTGCTCCAGAAGACAAACATCATAAATAACAAATGGTCCCCCTCCTCCCCCTTTCTCTTTTTATTTTTATTGCTGAGCAGATGTCATATGGTATGGACTACCCCGTTGGTCAGTTTGGGTCAGCTGTCCTGGCTATGTCCTCTCCCAAGATCTTGCCCACCCCCAGCCTACTGGTGAGGGGGGCATGTTGGAGGGACAGCCTTGATGCTGTGCCAGCACTGCTCAGCAGTAGCCAAAACACTGATGTGTTACCAACACCTTTCTAGCTACCAATACAAAGCACAACTATGAGGGCTGCTATAGGGAAAACTAACTCCATCTCAGCCAGACCCAAAATAGACATTAGTGGACGTTAATAATTATTATTTAACAAGTGCATCCATTATATTAAACAATAAGCTGATATTCTGCATGAAAGTGACTTTTCTGGCATTTCAAATTTTAAGCAATTTTAACTGCCTAGTTCTAACAAGTAGCATAATTCCATGGAAGACTTTATGCTTTCACAGTAAATATATGGAGTGAGGTTTCTGGTAGAAAAGCTTGCGTAATGAAAATCCCACGTAAATTTTTCATCAGTACTCTGCCATTAAATCTCTCTCAAAAGTTCACAGACAATGTAGGGCTTATAAACACGATTTGAGAATATTCATCTTAATGTCAGTGACATTTTCAGGAAAAAGTAGGCTGAAGTTGGAAGTACTTACTAACATAAGGCTGAGGAGTACAGTGATTAGCATGCTATCCTAGTATTTATGGAAAATGGATTTGTTTTTTCCACATGGCTTGTCAGGGGCTTAGTGTTCCTCTTTATATCAGAATGGAATGATGTAGGGACTGGAAGTCATTAAGGTAGAGGAAGAGGGACCAAATAAGTATCTCAGATCAAGATTAATAACATCCGTGTTATATGATAACTATCTTCTTTACTCCTTTTTCTCACTTTTCTCCTTCTATTTTCTTGCAAAGCAAAGGAGCAGACAACCCCCTCTCCCCAAAACAGCAGCAATCTACATTTTAATTTGAACTCACAATAGGACACCGATAATGCTGTTTAAGTTCAGTCGTAATCCATATGGAGTTGGCTCTGGTGTGTAGCTTTTTTGCTAATGACACCAAAATAATTATTATGCAGTGACCTTTAAAGAAGAAAGCTGATTTTTTTAATCCTATCATAGATGTTTATCTATATTTAACCGGTTTGAGTACTCTCAGGCTAAATATTCTCCGTCCTATTATGTTAAATACAAGATAATTACAGTTTGATGTATTGAGACAGTGGAAGAAAGAATGTGTGGGATTAGCTTCAGTAAGTGTGTTTTATTTCTGTATGGTTGGTTGGTTTTTACAATTATTTATAATAAATTTGCATCATGCCCGAGAATTGCAAACATTCTTTAGTTACATTATGGAATGTGGAGGTGTATGCATAATTCAGATGGGCTAAAACACTAAGCATTGCCCAAATTGCTTGTGAAATATGACAGGAAAGATTTCTTAGGGGAACTGTAGGCACTCATAGGAAAGGTTAATTTTGTGTGCTAACTGAAATTGCATTCAGAATCTTTGGGTTCACTAGCAGTGCACGCATTATACAACTCAATTCTAAGTGATAAAAATGTTGGCTGCTTGTTTACACTTCATAAATAAATGCACATGTAATATCTTTGGTACAGAGTTATTACAAAGGTTACCTGGGTAGTTACTGTTGTTGCTAAGGCTTTACAACATGTTGCATTTTAATTTCTTTAACAATTTTCAGATGCTTAGAACATTCTAAAACTTCTAGGTTCGGCAGGATAATAAAAAGATGTGATAAAGTATTTTCTTGTTCTGCAATTCTAAATGAAATATAGCTACTTTCATGGAATCAAAACATGAAATGCATTCTTTTTTTCTCCTTTGCCAAGTGTGATGCAATTCTAGCCTTCCTTTTTTAAAATGGGCTTTTCCCATTATTTTATTTTATTTATTATATTGTATTGTATTGTATTGTATTGCATTGCATTGCATTGCATTGTATTTTACTTATTTAATTTTTCTTTTTTTTCCTTTTTAAGTCTAAAGAAATTTCAGCCTTTTTTTTAGTCTTCAGAAGATGGGAACACTTATGCTGCTCACTTTTGCAAATTGTCTTTTCCTTTTCGCTTGGGAGATGATGCATTCTTTAGTATGGCTATAAGCATCATAAAGATTAGCGTCTGTATATGTACTCACTAGACTGAGTTCATAGTCATAAAACCTGCTGCACTCTGTGTCCATGAGCAGATGGATTCCATAGTCTTTGTCAGAGTCAATAGGTATTTTATCCTACTGCTGAAGTAATTTCTTTGCTAATTCTCTACTTTTCCCAGGACAACTATGTTTGAGAGCAGTTTAATGACTTTGAGGCCTTTTTTCCGTAAAACTTTTTTTATATAAGTAACAATTTAGGACTATGTCTATGAAGAGATTAAAGATATTTAAAGAGACTTGTTATGACTTTGATAAAGTATTTAGGTAATAAATGCCTATTGAAAGGGAAAAACCAGTGTTTTGAGTTGCATAATGAATAAAATTTTTAAAATGCAAAGCCTTGTTATAATACCACTAGAGAACTACATACTTAAATAGCCAAATTTTAAATATATGGGTGAACTTTAAAATGTGAATTCAAGATGCAAATTTAACTTGTTGCTTACTTGTATTTATTATTTTAGTTTAATTTATGTGTATGATTGTGAGTTCTTAAGTGTATTTGAGAAAAATAGAATTCCACCTATCTTTGAATTAAGTGCGTAGGTAGATACTGGTTATGTTGGGATTTCATTATGTTGCCAATACCTATCTTGGGAGTAGCTAAATCTGTTAATGTGATAAAATATAAGAAAATATATTAAGTACATGTTTAAATGCAGTTGATATTAGAGTGTGGATAAAAACATTTTTCAACAAGCAGAACGGCACTAAAAATTTCACTAGCACACCTGTTTTCTCTTGTTAAAAAATGTACTTGTAGACAGAAGTTAGTATCTCCTAAAGGGTGTTTGCACACAGATTTTTATCTCATGCCTCAAAAAGCAAAAGGTTCAGGGCTGTAGGTTGTAGTTTCTGTTCTTCTGGGATACAGACATGGTAGTGATAAATATCATATATAGATCCTTAATGTAAGGATAATAATCTCAGCAATAACTCAGTGAAAAGCAAAGAAGAAAATGTCTTTTTTTTTTTAATAGTTCAGTTTATTTTACACAGTTAAACACTGTAACGGTGGAAGGTATGTATCTGCCATAGTTCTTGTTGTGAACTGATGTGTTTTCCTGCTGTATGGGCAAAATTAGCTGTGAGCTTTAAAAACACCAATGCTCGCCAGCCTTGTGAAGAGGGCTTTAAACTAGAGTTTCCAGGGGAGGGGAACCAGATTCCATGCCCCTCCTACCAATACGATGCTGATACCAGTAGTAGAGGCCTGCAACCTGGAGATGGGTTGCAGGTCAGCAGGAGAGCAGCTGGAGTGCAGCTTGAAGGAAAAAGAGCCAGTCCAGCCAGGGAGCTAGATTCATCGGAGGGCCTCTATGCAAAGGCGTGTAGCATGGGTAACAAAAAAGAGGGGTTAGAGACATGCACATGCCTGCAAGGCTATGATCTAATTGGCATCACGGAGACATGGTGGGATGGCTCCTATAATTGGAGTGTTGAAATGGATGGATACAGGCTCTTCAGGAAGGACAGGCAGGGGAGACGAGGAGGGGGTGTCACCCTCTATGTCAAGGACCAGCTGGAGTGCATGGAGCTCTGCCTGGGGATGCATGAGGAGCAGACTGAGATCTTACGGGTCAAGATTAAAGGGAGGGCATAGACAGGTGATGTTAGAATGGGGGTCTGCTACAGGCCATCTGACCAGGAAGACTGAGAGGATGAGGCGCTCTATAGACAGATAGGAGCAGCCTCTCATTCGCAAGCACTGGTCCTCATGGGGGATTTCAACCACTCCGAAATCTGTTGGAAGGACAACACAGCAGGGCATAAGCAATTCAGGCTGTTCCTGGAGTGCATTGACAACAACTTCCTTCTCCAAGTTATAGATGAAACAATGAGGAGAGGTGCCATGCTGGACCTTGTTCTCACCAACAAGGAGGGGCTGGTGGGGAATGTGAAGCTCAAGGGCAGCCTTGGCTGCAGTGACCATGAGATGGTGGAGTTTGGGATCCTTAGGGCAGCTAAGAGGGAGCATAGTAAGCTCGCTACCCTGGACTTCAGGAGAGCGGACTAGCCTCTTCAAGGATCTGCTTGCTGAAATACAGTGGGATAAAGCTCTGGAAGGAAGAGGGGCCCAAGAAAGCTGGCTAATATTCAAGGATCACCTCCTCCAAACTCAGGAGTGATGCATACCAACGAAGAGGAAGTCAGGCAGAAATGCCAGGAGGCCTGCATGGATGAACAAGGAGCTCCTGGGCAATCTTAAACAGAAGAAGGAAGCCTACAGAGAGTGGAAACAAAGACAGATAGCCTGGGAGGAATACAGAGATATTGTTCAAGCAGCCAGGGATCAGGTTACGAAAGCTGAAGCCCAGATAGAGGTAAATCTGGTCAGAGGCATCAGGGGCAACAAGAAAGGCTTCTATAGGTATATCAGTGGCAAACGGAAGACTAGGGAAAATGTGGGCCCACTCAGGAAGGAAGTGGGAGACCTGGTCACCCAGGATTTGGAGAAGGCTGAGATACTGGCTGGGTGGAGAATGGACGGAGAGCAGCCCTGCGGAGAAGGACTTGGGGGTGTTTGTAGATGAGAAATTCAACTTGAGCCAGCAATGTGCGCGCACAGTGCAGAAGGCCAACCGTATCCTGGGCTGCATGAAAAGAAGCATGGCCAGCATGTCAAGGGAGGTGATTTTGCCCCTCTACTCTGCTCTGGTGAGACCCCACCTGGAATATTGTGTCCAGCTCTGGAGCCCTCAACATAAGAAGGGCACAGACCTGTTGGAGCGGGTCCAGAGGAGGGCCCAAAAATGATCAGAGGTCTGGAGCACCTCTCCNTATTAGGAAAAATTTTTCACTTTGAGGGTGGTGAGACACTGGAACAGGTTGCCCAGGGAAGTTATGGATGCCCCATCCTTCAAAGTGTTCAAGGCCAGGTTGGACGAGCCTTTGAGCAACCTGTTGTAGCGGGAGGTCTCCCTGGCCATGGCAGGGGAGTTGGAACTCGATGATCTTGAAGGTCCCTTGCAACCCCACCATTCTATGATTCTATGATTTTTTGTGTCATTTCTTCTTCTTTCCCAGTGTGTGAGGAAATTTCCCGGTGTGTGAGGAAATAAGGGATTTCCCCCACCAAAAAAATTCAGCTCATGTGATCTGCTCCTGACTGTGAAGCAATATACGCAATCAGGAATTATATTTAAAGCACTCTCCTGATTTGGACTAAACTGCTAATGTAAATACACCAGTATTGGACTAGAACCACAGAGCTGTTACAAACATGGGAGCTGGTGAAGCTTGGAAGAGAGACCATCTGTATTATGAGTGCTTTGTTTTGCTTTGAGGAGAGCATATGCGTGTTAGAACCACCAGGGCCATGAACGTCTGCTTTATGGAGGACTGATGTGAAGCAATTTTGAAAAGGGGAAAGGAAGAGTACTTTTTTCAAAGAGAAATCCATGTGTACTTTGTTCATACAGGTCTGTGAGAAAGCTTTAAGTTAAATTCTTGGTTTTTATCTAAGAAGATATTTGAGATTTCTTCAGAGAATGACCAAGGAGTATCTATGTGGAGAAAAGATTTGTGGTTCTTTAGATTCCCCTTTAGAGGAAAGAAAATGACATGGAGGATTACAGTGATTAGAAATGGAGATTAAGAAGTGTGGACAGAGATACAGGGAGGGTTGGGGTTTTTATTACTCTGGACTTTTTTAAAGTAACGGGTAGATGAAGCATGGGAACAGCTTTGCAAGTGTTGAGTAGATTCATCTTTGCAATCAACTGTCTCAAAGACACTGCAACTAAGCAGAACATCTGGGCTGCGGGCTGACATTAGCTGGTGAACTGTAGATAAAAGGCGAGATTGGAAGGCAATGATTCCTTCTGGCTTTAAAATTCATGAATATGTACACAGTTCGTATAGTTGAAATTGTAAGAAAAATTTCTCCATATGACTGAATTCTTCCCTGTATTATAAAACCCAGGCCAAGACCATATCATCATCAAATTCTTTTTAAGCACAGAAGACGCTAAACAACCAGCCAACTCAGTAAATGGATTGAAAGATTTATAGCCGACTAGCAGTACTTGCCACCATTCATGCTTTAGAAGCCTGGCTACGTGAACAACACGTATGAGGAATTCCTCATCAATTTCAGGAAGAGTAAGGTTTGAAACCATTAAACAGTTTTTTTATCCAGCATTTTCTAGCAAGTAGAAAAATGTATTAAGTTAGCAGTAACCAAGCAGCCATTAACTTTACTATGTGAGCAGTGATACATACTTTACAACTATTTAAAGCTAGTCATTAGTTCTAGGACCCCAGTTATCCCCTGTTTGCCTGCTCTTCTTGGGACGCTCACAGGGACACAGAGCTTCACTGAAATGAGCTTCTCTGAGAAGTGTTCTGCTTTGCTTCTCATTGATAACACAGTTTGATGCTAGATCATCTGTAGTTTCTATTGCCCTTACGGATTTCTGTTGTTCAGCAGTATATGTCATCCTAGCTGCTCCATATCATTGTAGTGTAATCCTATACTATAATATAATGTACTACAATATAGTATCGTATATAGTATATAGTATATAGTATATAGTATATAGTATATAGTATATAGTATATAGTATATAACATATCACATCACATATAACATATATAATATATAATATACTATAAGTAGTATAGAGAACTTGCAGTAATTTCTAAAAAAACCTAGACATTTTTATATGTATTTTGTATTGACAGCTAATAGTTTAATAATCAGTTGAAGCAGAAGCAGGGGATTAGGAATTTTAATATTTCCAGAGGGGCAAAATATATGACAAATGTTAGGCAAAGCCTATTTAAATCTAAGCCAGCACTGCTATGTACGCCTTGTTTAGCTTATCTGCAGTATTCTTTGTCTTATGAATAGAAATTTAAGCTGTCCATTTCATAGGATCTGAATGAGCATTGTAACTGATAGATTTTAAGACCTTCTTATTTCTGAAATATTGAACTATGTGTCCTATCTTTATTTACACTTCCTTTTCTGCGATATGACAAGAATAACTGGACACTGCAGTCATTTCCAGTGATCCCTTATGTGATGTCTGTCTTTGTCCGGGAAGGGACCTCTGCTCCAGCTTTGCTCAAATTATTTCCTAAAGGAATTTTCTTTTTCCTCTTCTCCACCTGATGGGCATAGCCAAGAAGTATGGCTCTTCAAGAAAGTGGGAAAATCCCAGTATTTCTATTTCAGCTTTTCATGGTTTGATGTTTCATTGCAATATTCTATATTGCTCTGATTCTGTTACTTCTCATTCTTTCTAGTTTTATATTAATATACTGCTGTTCAGATGTGATGAAACAGTATTTAAACCCTTCATGGTATTTCTTTAGTAAGCATGAAAGCAAAAATGAATTCTTTTGACTTTAAAGATCACATTTTACCTCTCAGTTGAAAGACAGTGTTTTGGAAGTCAGACAAATTCAAAGTTTCAGAGTGTCTTTCTCTAATCTTGGTGTTTCATGAAGTTATGTATTATCATAGTATGTGAATGCTACCTGCACAGAGGCAGTTTGTTTTTTCACCATGCCTCACTGTGCTGCTGGGGGTAACAATTTTTTGGGTTACTGACTACAAAAGCTTAGAAACAGAGGATAATATTCACAAGGTTAATGTCATTTAGAGGGGAATAACTTTTTCACAAGAGCTTTATGAATAATTTCTTGGAGACTTTGGGTTTGCTTAATCTGCCCTGACAGATTGCTCTACAGAGAAGATTCCCTTACTCCTCTGTTTTGTCATTAGTGTATTTCCATTGTTAAATGGAAATAGAGTTGGTGTTACAATTCATAGGTCCTACCTTGACTTTTGAGTCAAATGACACTTGATGGGTTTTTTGCTTTCACTATTAGGTCAAAATTCTGTAAACCAGAAGCTCACAAAGCAGACTGTAGAGACATCTCAGTGGCCTAAGCAGAGGAAGATGTAGGCGATAACAGAATGCTGATGAAACTTGTTTTTCATCTTTGTGATCAATTTTAGGTACAATAAGCTTGAAGGTGATAAGTGAAGTAAGGAAACAATGTTCTTTATACAAGAACAGAGCTTCCTATTGAAATGGGATATGATGCAAGTAATTTTTGTAAAATGATGTGATTGGTTAAGCTAACTGTTTTTAATGGTCATTAACAGCAATTAACATCTCAGGAATTGTTTACAGTTTTCAAATTGAAGGAAAATGTTAGGCATTAGCTATAATAACGAGATGAACATGGGTTAATTTGATTTAAGAAAAACACTCAGATTATTCTCAAAACTTTTCTTGAAAGGAAGCTTGATGCCAAAGCACTTTACTGTGATTTGATTAGGTATGTGTGCACTTACTTTTTAAACTTCTTTAAATACTTTTCTACTGATAACTCTGGTAGCTAAGTTATGTCCTTAAGAGACTTTCCCTTCCCTAGCATTCAGAGAAAAGTTTGCAGAACTTCTTCTTCATACAATAGATGGCAGCACAAATCTCTGGCAATCATCCTGAACTTGAGGAACGCCAATCTAAGTTCTGGGCTTTCAGGATGGACCTCCATCCTTTCTTGTCTGGAAAGGTAAGTACCTGTCTGTGCCTTGTCATCCAGTTACCGACAGCTTCGTTCTATTTTTAGTGAGAGAGGAATAGGAGAATTTTCTGGCTTCTTCATATAAACTCCTCTGGCATGTCCAACTCCACAATAGCTAAGAGGGTCAGGCAATTTGAACTACGAGTCAGACAGAAAACGGAGGATAGATGCTGCATTAATGTTGAATTCAAGGAATTAAGGCATAAAATCATACACTTCCTGAAATATAAATACTTCTTACATTCTTGCTGGTGTTGCCAAGCTAGTGAGTAACCATGAAAAAATGACTTTTTCAGCATCTGTTTAAATGCTTGCAGTATTGTTCAATTCTATCTGCCCACTTTGTGCAGACACCTGCACAGATGTGTAACTCTAAAAATATGTGATTGTTTGCATAACTACACGTAATAGATTGTATCTATCTCCTAGATTTGTTATCCTAGATCCTGCTTCTTTAGTTACTTCATTAATTTCTTAAAATCTAGTTTAAAAATGTTGGTTTTTTTCTGAAGATATTTTTGTTTTTACTGGCTTTTTATGTTAGTGTTTTTGTTGTTTATGATGATGTTGTTAACTCAAGCTTTGTCAGGAATGAATGTCTTTGACAGGGAATAGACAAAATGTTTCCTGGACAGACAAATTTGTTGAATTCTCATAAGCATATCGTGAACATACGGTTGTTATGCAAACATATCTCAAAACCCTCTTTGGAAATTCTGCTTTGGATCATAGCAAAAAAAGCTTTAAGATCTTTAAAAGAAGAACATATTTTGTGGCATTGCTATTCTGTGGCAAGATGGAGTGTATTATCACAGAATCATAGAATGGTTGGAGTTGGAAGGGACTTTAAAGATCATCTAGTTCCAACCTCCCTGCCATGGGCAGGGACACCTCCCACTAAACTAGGTTGCTCAAAGCCCCATCCAGCTGGGCCTTGAACACTTCCAGGGATGGGGCATCCACAGCTTCTCTAGGTAACCTGTTCCAGTGCCTCAGCACCCTCATGGTGAAGAATTTCTTCCTTACATTTAATCTAAATCTCCCCTCTTTCAGTTTAAAGCCATTCCCTCTCATCCTATCACTACATGCCCTTGTAAAAAGTCCCTCTTCAGCTTTCTTGTAGGTGCCCTTCAGATACTGGAAAGCTGCTCTAAGGTCTCCCTGGAGTCTTCTCTTCTCCAGGCTGAAAAACCCAAACTCTCTCAGCCTGACCTCATGGGAGAGGTGCTGCAGCGCTTTGATCATCTTTGTGGCCCTCCTCTGGACTTGCTCCAACAGGTCCATGTTGGGGGCTCCAGAGCTGGACACAGTACTCCAGGTGAGGTCTCACGAGAGCAGAGTAGAGGGGCAGAATCACTTCCCTCGACCTGCTGGCCACGCTTCTTTTGATGCAGCCGAGGATGTGTTTGGCTTTCTTGGTTGTGAGCGCACATTGCCGGTTCATGTTGAGTTTTTCATCAACCAACTTGAATATATCTGGAATACGTTGCTGATCTTTGTTTACAAGGGATTCTTTCTATCTCCAAAAGCAGGCATTCAATTTGTAATGCCAGTTTTTAATTCCTGCTGTTAGTGACTACATTGTGAGAGATAATTACATGGTGTGGAATTGGTAGAGAAGTGTGTTTACAGCAGCAACCTTCTCATTGTTTTGAATAGTGATAATTTATAATGAAATATTTTAGTATAGTGTTTACTGATACCGCTAAGATACCTCTAAGATTTTTTTTTTCTTCCAACACAGTTATTTTATAATTCCTCAAAAATAGTTTTGGGAGGAACAGAATGAATGTTACCATATAAGACTACACTAAGTAAAAACATCCGTGAAAGGGGGATGTATGCTGTCAGCTGGCTGGGAGCCGCTCTGAGAACTCTGGTGTGGTGAAGTCAATACCAAAAGCGGGATTGGCCAGGAATTATTTCTTGTCATTTCTTACATTTTATCAACATTCCTACATCCAGAGGCAGCTGTCATGTTTTAAGCATTAAATAATCTTGCAACAAAGGAAGGATGCTTCATAAGCATGTGATCTTCTCCTATCCAATGAACTGGAGGGTAAGAGTTCTAATGTGCAGAAACTCTCTCAAATTACTGATTTTTTTTTTTTTTTTTAATAAGCAAGGTCATCACTGCATTTTTTTTCCCAAGAAATGATTTTTGTGGCTATGGGACTGTGAAATTTTCTCTTGCTCTATGATCTATTTATTTCTTCTATGTTAAAGCTGCCTTTGCATTCTGAAAAAGGCATCGGGGTGGTGGGGGTATGGCTGGACGTGGCAAACCAGTCTCAAGGGTGGCTTGCTCATCTAGCCACCTAGAAGAAAGGAAATAGCCTTAGCCGTTGGAAATCACCTCCCTCTCCAACAGACATTCTTCTATTTTCTTAAGTATGCTTATTTTGCTTCTGTGTGAGATTTAATAAACATTGCAGTGCTCAATTTTAAAGCTACTTTTCTTTAAGGCTTCCTGAATTTGTGTCACTTAGCTTTCTAATCATTCAGCCAAGCTACTTATTTGACTTCCTTGTGAGTGACTCATGTTTGGAAAAACGGTTCGTACTTGTACAGTTCAAGACCTGGTAAATACTTAGCACTTTGTAGAAGCAATTATGCTCATTCTGTGAGAAACAAAAGGTGCTCCTGCCAGTTGGCTGAGGACCTGCATCAGCAGCCTGCCCTTTCAGCTAAACCTAGGTGCTCAGTCACATCTGACCAAAGCTAAGAATTTGAGGAAATATCGTGAGGAAAACTGAGTCAAGTGAGTAAACCCAGTTAAATCTTGGCCCTGGCCGACTCTTTGGCATTGAGCCTATGGACTTTCTTTCTCCAGACGTACTTTGAAGCCGTGGAGGCCTAATGAGACATTGAAGTCCTGTGAGCTAGCTGGCTTTCTGCCTGGAAATTAACTCCATGGATCCAACCCTCCCAGAAGCCAAGGGAAGATTTCAGGAGCTTCCTGGGTCTGTAGATGTTGTCAGACTGTCCCCCTTGAGGGATTCAGTAACACAAACCAAATTCTGATTCTTATCCTTCTTGCTGTGGAAACTCAGCCAAACTAACTCTCTGAGTCTCAATTTTACCATTTATTTTGCTCATAATAAGCGTATTACCTACCTACATTTTATCAGTCCTGTGAGAATTCTTTAGTTAATGTTTATACAGGTTTTGGAAGTATAAAATGTTCTCTATATACACTTTCTAAGGGTATATATTATCTAAAAAGTGTAATCATTATTACAACCATCTAAATTGCTAATTATGAGCTGTATTGTGGCTATTTCGATCTCAGCTCATTCTGTGGATTGCAGACACAAATGATTTGCTGACTTTTTTTTTTCTGTATGTTTTAAAAATGGTGTATATTGTTTCCACATGAGATTCTCAGAATATTTTGGCATAAGCCAGAATTAAGATAGGAATGTTCTATAGTTTTTAGTCTATTATATTAATTTAATCTTTTCTTTCCAAAACCAGCTCATTCTGTTGGAATTGAGATTTTAAGGAATTAACTGTGTTGTCAGGCAAAATCCAGTGATCTTTCAACCACACATTGTGTCATCACATGAATAATCATGAGTTCAGAAATTCAGTACAAAAAATTCTTTGCTCTTGAAACAGAATGTTTGCAGGAGGGGTGCCCCTCAGGGAACTCGTTTATATTCCAGAAATTCAAAAATAGATAAAGTAATGTTTTCCTATGTTGTCTTTTTGTTCAAATTTTCTTTTTAATTGGTTAAATATTTGTGATTTTTTTCTCATACTGTCCTGCAAATACACATATCTATGTACCACAAGGTTTTCAGTTTTCTGTAATAATTACATGTGAAAATACTGTTTACGAGAAGCTGAGCAAATATTATGCCAGCATACATTTCTGCGAACACAGAAATGCAGTCAAAATCTCAGTTCTTGCATGAGACTAGATGTGGAATAATACTGTTTGTCTGGATTGTGCTCATGGTATAAATCCCTTCATGAGGGTTAGTGAGGCAAACAGGCGCACAGAAACTGTGTAGGTGATTTTCCTTTATATGCCTCGTTGTCCTCGTCACAATTACACGCTGCATTTTTCTCACTGTATGGTTTTGTTGCTGGTTAGGTATGTAAAGGCTGATTATAGTCACACACATGAACACTCACCAGAAACTCTTTGGATCAGTCCTGTTACAGCCACCAAAATTGTGGTTTGCATGGAATTTTATGGTACAGTTTTACCAAATTGGATGATATCTAGGAATATTCTTGGGCCTTGGCTTTCACTAATCTGTACTTTTTATAATTGCCTATGGCTAGCTTTTGACTTTTGCTAACTAGTTCTTTCCCAAGGAATTCCTGGACATGGTTTGGAAGCCAAAATACATCCAGCAGGCAGTTTGGTTACACTCACCCTGCTTTGGAGGCTGAGACTTCCCTAGCATGGATGCAGTTGTTCCATATCAGTTGGCCTCAGTGCTCAGGAATGTTCATGGGTACATTTAATTTAATAATATAGATGTAGCCTAGATGTCCGACCCAGACAACACTCTGATTGCCTACTTCCCAGCAATGCGTAATTTGTTAAGTGTGATGCTGCAGTTAATTACATAGGGCAGACATCTGTGCGTGCACAGAAGCACCCTGCACTAGAAGATAAGAGCCTGTCTCCTGCCAAAAGGGTGTGCAATAGCTGTAGTGCTTGACAGCAGGGGCTGGACAATTGTGAAGGAACAAAAGATCTGGAATTCTGGCCCTTGTAGCCAACCTTGTTGTTCGCTCGCCTGATTTTTGACCCTATGCTCTTAAAGTCCTGCCTAGAAAGGGCTCTTACTCCAAGTATGTTATCTTTACAGTTGGGGTGCTTGTTGATGGCACTGGAGATCTCCTACTCTGAAATGTAGGTTGCCTAAAATGAAGGTTTTTGTCTGGTAAAAGTGTAAGAATTATGCAAAAGGCAGATTAAACCATCATTTTCCCTTCATTCCTCCCTACATTTACAAAAGGGCTATCATGTCTCCATTAGTTATCTGTCCTCTGAGCGAACTGAAATACTGAAGTGCTGAGTAGACAGAGGATCTTTCTTCTAGTATTTCTCACTGTCTGGCTTGAGTTTCTGGTTCAGTGTTCTTAGCCATGGGAGCACCAATGTTTTTCCTGTAGTTAGGGGAAGAAGGAGGGTGATGAATTGATCCCCCTAAGTTATTAATTTTTAGTCCCTGGGATTCCTAAGTAAAGCCTAGCCTATTCTGCTTGTTCTACTGGCCCTTAGACTCTCATCATTGCTGGCATGAAATCCTGGCTTCACTGAAGCCAATGGAGACATTCCAGCTCTGATTCAGTTTTATAAACATAGGCATCTAGTGGTGTTTGAATTACCTCCAGGGTATTCCACCTGGCCTCCATATTCTGTTGAAGAAAGGTGCAGGTTTCCTTTTCTTCCTCTGCCACATCTGCTAGGTAATTTGAATATGGTAGTACAACTCAAATGGCTCGAAATGCTTGTGTTTACATTACTGAATAGATAGGCTCAATTTTTTGGGGGGAATAGATGATCCTTCCAAATGAATCATAGTAAATACGAAGCTGTGAATGTATTTTTTTCATAGCTAGTAAGAGAACTTCTTGGATAGGCCTGTGATGCGATTCTCAGTTCAGAACAAATACAATGTACTAACTTCAACATAGACACAAGCTAGCATACTATAAATGCCAAATGATGTCATTTTCTTTATATGAGCGTATTATTTAGCAAAGTAAGTCAGAAAAATATCTGTTCTTTTTTTTATAAGTATGGAGACTCCTCAGCGAATAGGGACGCGTGACAGGGTATCAGCGTGTATTATGG
>VUYV01000024.1:3594575-3749642 GCA_008711295.1 Anarhynchus alexandrinus
TTACATGTGAAAATACTGTTTACGAGAAGCTGAGCAAATATTATGCCAGCATACATTTCTGCGAACACAGAAATGCAGTCAAAATCTCAGTTCTTGCATGAGACTAGATGTGGAATAATACTGTTTGTCTGGATTGTGCTCATGGTATAAATCCCTTCATGAGGGTTAGTGAGGCAAACAGGCGCACAGAAACTGTGTAGGTGATTTTCCTTTATATGCCTCGTTGTCCTCGTCACAATTACACGCTGCATTTTTCTCACTGTATGGTTTTGTTGCTGGTTAGGTATGTAAAGGCTGATTATAGTCACACACATGAACACTCACCAGAAACTCTTTGGATCAGTCCTGTTACAGCCACCAAAATTGTGGTTTGCATGGAATTTTATGGTACAGTTTTACCAAATTGGATGATATCTAGGAATATTCTTGGGCCTTGGCTTTCACTAATCTGTACTTTTTATAATTGCCTATGGCTAGCTTTTGACTTTTGCTAACTAGTTCTTTCCCAAGGAATTCCTGGACATGGTTTGGAAGCCAAAATACATCCAGCAGGCAGTTTGGTTACACTCACCCTGCTTTGGAGGCTGAGACTTCCCTAGCATGGATGCAGTTGTTCCATATCAGTTGGCCTCAGTGCTCAGGAATGTTCATGGGTACATTTAATTTAATAATGTAGATGTAGCCTAGATGTCCGACCCAGACAACACTCTGATTGCCTACTTCCCAGCAATGCGTAATTTGTTAAGTGTGATGCTGCAGTTAATTACATAGGGCAGACATCTGTGCGTGCACAGAAGCACCCTGCACTAGAAGATAAGAGCCTGTCTCCTGCCAAAAGGGTGTGCAATAGCTGTAGTGCTTGACAGCAGGGGCTGGACAATTGTGAAGGAACAAAAGATCTGGAATTCTGGCCCTTGTAGCCAACCTTGTTGTTCGCTCGCCTGATTTTTGACCCTATGCTCTTAAAGTCCTGCCTAGAAAGGGCTCTTACTCCAAGTATGTTATCTTTACAGTTGGGGTGCTTGTTGATGGCACTGGAGATCTCCTACTCTGAAATGTAGGTTGCCTAAAATGAAGGTTTTTGTCTGGTAAAAGTGTAAGAATTATGCAAAAGGCAGATTAAACCATCATTTTCCCTTCATTCCTCCCTACATTTACAAAAGGGCTATCATGTCTCCATTAGTTATCTGTCCTCTGAGCGAACTGAAATACTGAAGTGCTGAGTAGACAGAGGATCTTTCTTCTAGTATTTCTCACTGTCTGGCTTTAGTTTCTGGTTCAGTGTTCTTAGCCATGGGAGCACCAATGTTTTTCCTGTAGTTAGGGGAAGAAGGAGGGTGATGAATTGATCCCCCTAAGTTATTAATTTTTAGTCCCTGGGATTCCTAAGTAAAGCCTAGCCTATTCTGCTTGTTCTACTGGCCCTTAGACTCTCATCATTGCTGGCATGAAATCCTGGCTTCACTGAAGCCAATGGAGACATTCCAGCTCTGATTCAGTTTTATAAACATAGGCATCTAGTGGTGTTTGAATTACCTCCAGGGTATTCCACCTGGCCTCCATATTCTGTTGAAGAAAGGTGCAGGTTTCCTTTTCTTCCTCTGCCACATCTGCTAGGTAATTTGAATATGGTAGTACAACTCAAATGGCTCGAAATGCTTGTGTTTACACTACTGAATAGAGAGGCTCCTTTTATATAGCAAAGGCAGGATTTTCTCTCTTATGTTTAGTTTTTTATAATCACAGTGTTTGCCTACAGGTCCTTTGTGTGGCTGAAGTTTTGATTGTGTGCTTAATAAATGATTAATCATCCTCTTTTTCTTCTCTGCTTGCTTTGGACTCTTTTCCTGTGCACATACAGCTTTTGTAAATCAATTGCCCAGTGACTGCTCCCAATGGTGTTTGGTTGATCCATGGCAAGGCAATAGACATAGATCATCAGCTTCCTCTGGCTTTCTTTCTGTAAATCTGACCCATTTACTTTTCTCCTTCTCTGGATTTTATCATTACATTAATTTCTGGAGTCACTTAGGTTTTGGAAGAGCACACAGGCATCTGGCAGTAACCCAGGACACTATGCTTTCCTGTCATACTTGCGCTTACAATGAGTTGCAGTTTTCTGGCCATATAATAAACCATACTTTATCTGATCTTTCCATGTCAGATTGTGGAAGCTAAATGTCTTTAACAAAATTTCTGGGGCTATTATAGGTTCAGTTCAAAACCAGTATTACTTGGAAATTCTTGTAAGATATGCATAGTTCATTTTAATGTGTACTCACTCTAGAATAGCTAAGGTTCTCAGCTGTGATAAAATGGCATCATTAAACTCTGCTACTTTCCTGTTCCTTTATGAAAGGCAGGATAAAAATCCTTTATGTAATAAGGAATTGGCAATCTGTTTTCTGCATGGAAAGTGAAAACCACAACTATTACACTTCCTTCTTACATTTTTCCTTAAAACTTCCTTGAGCAAGGATAGCTGCAGAAAGCCTGGGAGTTGGGCAGCTTGTGCAAGTACAGCAATCTTTGATAATCATCGTGTTTCATAAATTTTCAGCTATGCTCTCTCGCTTGTCACTTGTGCTGTATCCCATCTATGGTGTTTCAGAAATTACTGCATCGATTTGAGGCTTTCGATTTGTTGTGTGCTTGGACAGATGCATCACAATGCAGTTACCTAATTTTTCAGATTTTTCTATTCTGGTCATTAGGTCTTTTGAACTTTATTTCCACACTGATTTTAATATATTAGATGCAATATTATCTGTCATGTTTCTCTGATGGGTCAGATGCCTTCAAAAACAGGTTTCCTTTTCTTCCTCTGCCACATCTGCTAGGTAATTTGAATATGGTAGTACAACTCAAATGGCTCGAAATGCTTGTGTTTACATTACTGAATAGATAGGCTCAATTTTTTGGGGGGAATAGATGATCCTTCCAAATGAATCATAGTAAATACGAAGCTGTGAATGTATTTTTTTCATAGCTAGTAAGAGAACTTCTTGGATAGGCCTGTGATGCAATTCTCAGTTCAGAACAAATACAATGTACTAACTTCAACATAGGCACAAGCTAGCATACTATAAATGCCAAATGATGTCATTTTCTTTATACGAGCGTATTATTTAGCAAAGTAAGTCAGAAAAATATCTGTTCTTTTTTTTATAAGTATGGAGACTCCTCAGCGAATAGGGACGCGTGACAGGGTATCAGCGTGTATTATGGTTGAGTCTAGTGTGGACAAGAGTTATGAGTAAACATCTTTGTATAATAAAGTGAATGAGCCATAATGGAAGAGCAGGAATCTCACTTCTCTAGCTCTAGGCTGTCTTAAAAAGAGACTGTTAGCTGGCTGATGTGATGACAACATCAGTCTGTAAGAGACTGAAACTCTCTTCCTTAGCTATAAAAGTATATTGATCTGAACTCTATTATTGTAAGTTAGAACTAGCCTGCCTAGGTATATAGGTGAACTACTGAGTATAGTGGAGCCTTTCTTACCTCATTCACCAGTATGTTACTTTTCTCGCACTTTATGCTTCCATGTTCATCTGGTTTGCCAAATGTAAGAACTGGCGAACACTTGCAGTGCTTCCTGGCTACAGTAGTGACATACTGCTGTTGCCATGACATGCATTTGTTTCCCAAACATCTCAGAGATTTTGTGCCATACAAATGAGCATAGGTCTCAAGCCATGCTTGGGTGTTTTCGGTCAATGAGAACTTTACCCTAGGGGGGTTGGAACTTGATGATCTTCAAGGTCCCTTCCAACCTAAACCATTCTATGATTCTATGACATAGGCTACAATTTTAGGGAAAAGGAGCATCTTTTTGGATGAAGATACTTCTTGAAATTACTGCAAAAAATTTCTGCCTAAGGACAGCTGTATATAAGATTTGACAATTTCCTTGCTTTGTGTAGTGTTAAAGTGTAGTGTAGTGTTAAAGGACTTACAAACAAATATTTCTATATAATATCAAAATTTCTCTGCTTTACACAGCCCTGTATGCCAACAAATGGTATTCAGTCATCTTCCTAGCCCAGACTGAGCTAAAGTACTTGCCATCATGAATGAACCTGGCAGTTCAGAGGTAACATGTTGTGTATGTGCTGCCAGAGGCAACAATACTCACAGCACGTGAGGAATTTACTGCACGTTAATATCAATATAAAATATGTGACTCAGTCCCAGCGTGCTAACATTAAAACCTCTCCACGGTCTTGAAAAGACTCCTTGTTGTTCTAGAGGTGGTGCCAAAAGAAACGAAAATCAAAGGTAAACAGCCTGTAGAAGGTTATAGGACTGATGCAAAATAAATGTTCAGAAACAATAGAGGTGTTTTCAAGATATGTGAAAACAGTTGCTGGGATGCTGTGGTTACAGAGGCAAAGTGCTTTTTGTCAAGCTGTTTAATAGTTATGAAGATAAAATTACAACATATGTTATCAATTAACAAAATGTAAATTTGCTAAAGTAATTTTACATTCAGAAATTACAGAAGAACAATTTCCTGGAGCATAGTCATAAATACTCCTTTCAGAAGCAGGAGGAATTCATATGCACACAAAATATACTTTAGTTATGCCTGTGTAAAATAGCTCTCTTTTGCCCATGTAGAAGACTGGTGATAGTTTGTGAGGTCATTGCATACTAGGAGTGTCTGAGTTCTGCATCTCACACATCTGAATGGTCATCTTATAATTAATTTCTCAGTCTCTAAGGGAGAGAAAAAACTCTTTTCTGCCTACCCATATAGATGCAATTGTACATTATTTAATATCTGCAGACTGCCTATAAATATAAATCACTATGTAAGTGCTAACTTATACATGTAATCTATACAGTAAATTTGTTGGAGGTTTTCAGGTATAGCATGTTTTAATGTGACTAAAACTTCTCTTTTGAGATTTGTAACTTGCTTAAATAAGAAAAGACTAATTGTGCTAAGCTAATATTTGAAATAAATAAGGAGTATCCAGGTGTGTGAGACAGACCTCCACACCAAGGAGGGATGGTCCATTCACAGAAGGCAGCAGAAGAAATTATGTTCTTTAGGAAATGGCCAATATAGAAAATATAGAATCATAGTATCATTTAGGCTGGAAAAGATCTTTAAGATCATTGAGTCCAACTGTTAACCTACTGCTGCCAAGTCCACCACTAAACTATGTCCCTAAGTGCCACATCTACATGTCTTTTAAATACCTCCAGGGATGGTGACTCAACCACTTCCCTGAGCAGTCTGTTCCAGCACTTAACAACCTCCCCCAGTGCAACTTGAAGTTGTTTCCTCTTGTCCTATGGCTTGTTACTTTGGAGAAGAGACTGACCCCCACCTCGCTAAAACCTCCTTTTAGGTAGTTGTAGAGAGAGATAAGGTTTCCCCTCAGCCTTCTTTTCTCCACACTAAACAACCCCAGTTCCCTCAGCTGCCCCTCATAAGACGTGCTCTAGACCTCTCACCGGCTTTGTCGCCCTTCTTTGGACGTGCTCCGGCACCTCAATGTCCTTCTTGTAGTGAGGGGCCCAAAACTGAACACAGTACTAGAGGCAGGGCCTCACCAGTGCTGAGTACAGGGGGACCAATCTCTTCCCTAGTCCTGCTGGCCACACTATTCCTGATATGGGCCAAGATGCTCTTGGCCTTCTTGGCCACCTGGGCACACTGCTGACTCACATTCAGCCAGCTGTAGACCAACATCTGCCAGGCAGCTTTCCAGCCACTCTTCTCCAAGCCTGTAACGCTGCATGGGGTTGTTGTGACCCAAGTGCAGGACCTGGTACTTGGCCTTGTTGAACCTCATACTATTTGCCTTAGCCCATCGATCCAGCCTGTCCAGGTCCCTCTGGAGAGCCTTCCTACCCTCAAGTAGATCAACACTCCTGCCTAACTTGGGGTCCTCTTCAAACTTACTGAGGGTGCACTCGATTGCCTCATCCAGATCACTGATAAAGATATTAAACAGAACTGGCCCCAATACTGAGCCCTGGGGAACATCACTTTTGACTGGCCGCCTATGTGGGAGAAGGCGGAAGACAATGCTGGGAGAATGTTTCATTGGCATAATAGGTAGTGGATTTGAAGGAAAACAGGCCAGGATGTATGACAGATTCTGAGAAAGCCTACACTATACAAGTGTTCAAATGAAATAGGAAAGGATTTCATGTTGGTGATGATTAAGCTGAGCATGTTGCGTCTATTATATGATGTGCAAGTTTCAAGATTTACTATAGGTGTGTATTGGAAGAGTTGCAAGGTCAGCAGCCTGCTTTTTTTTTTTTTAAGTTATTTCAATTTATATATTTGTGACACAGTTTGAGCACCCCTTTCGGTTTTAGCAAAAGTATAGCAAAATTTTTTTAAATTTAAGCGAGTCATGCATTGATCACAGCTAAAATTTCACCAGCAAGAAGGTTTGCAGTGCTCATTTTACTTATAGCAGAGACCCTAAATCCAGTTATATCCTACTTAGGAGAAAGTAGTATTTATAATAACTGCTTGTTTTGATAATGCAATAATCTCTTCTCCAATAATTGACATTCAGATTTATCAAAACTATGATCAAAATTGAAGTTACTTATCCAATCACATCTTTAGCTGTTCCTGGGTTTAAGCCAGAACCTTTTGAAATAAACTGAATTTCTATTTTATGTCCATGGTTAATTGGATTTCCATATTATAAATTCCCATTTGTCATCAAGTATGGACTAGTTTACATCTGACAACTTCATGAAAAATGGGCTAAAAGAAACTCAAATAATTTAGGGTAGAGAAAGCTCATGAGATAGCTGAGATCAACTCATAAGATCAACTGTTTTGCCATTGATGTCTTTCTTTTTTCTGTTTTAATTGACAACCGATTGAGAAAAGCAGCCATCCAATTGCAGTTGTGTATAAATCTGCATTTCAGTGACAAGTCATATTAGGTTGTGTTCTTAAAAGGCTGATACAGTCTTAATTGTAAAGGGATTTCAAGTCCCTGACCCTTAAATATATGCACAACAAATAAAAAGCAAGAAAAAAAAAGTACCTTGATATTGCGTAACTGACAAAAATAGGATGTTCTTTTGTTTATGAGTATACTTATGTTTCATCTACAGTTTTATGTCACTCTGTTTCTGAATACTGTAAGTAACAGAGGCCATACCTATACTATGTTGAGCCTCCTAGCCTAGTAGAAACAAGCTGACACAAGTATCTGCTGAAATACAATATCATACAGAGACACCAAATGGGAACCCACTGCAGGTCTTTGAGAAGCCCTGGTCCTGTGGGCTGGGAAGGCTGGCATTTTACCAGAGCCTCTTAGCAGAGGTACTGAACTTAGCTACAATACCAACACAGCTGTATTGCTTCCAGTTTCATTTCTAGCTTGCTCAAGGCTGGCTGGGGACTTTTGCACACATCCTGTTTTACCGTATTATACGTCCCAGGAGTCATTTTATTTTTCACTCTTTGGGGCTTTCTTTTTATATTTTTGAATGCTAAATTATGATTAGGAACCCCTGGTTCTTATTATAAATTTAAGCGGCGTTTTCTAAGCAGCACAAGAATTCAAGGAATACAATGTTTATCTATCTGCCTAGTACTTAAATTTTAGTACTAAACTCTACTAACAGTGGTGCAAGTGAATGATTGAATGAAATCTTTGGTTCTGTTCTTAAGAGTTGCTCAACACTTCCTGGTACATAACGAGTGCCCTTAGGTGTAGAGGTTGACATAGAAGCTCAGAGCATTTAGTTCTGCATCTCCTAAGAGGCATGCAGAACATTGCCGGACACTGCCATTGCTACGGCACTGAAAATGTCATTGGTTGTTCTTCTAACTTGCTCAGCAAATACAAAATAGTTCTCAGGAGCCTCTTCTGGCATTGATAGTCTTAAACTGTTTCTGTTACAGGTTCTGTTAAAAGTGGTAGGGGAATAGACCTGTTTCTCTTACATGTCTTTGTAAAGTTCATGTAATTACTTGTGTGCATTAATATTGAAGTGCTTTGGTGCCTTTTTCCCTACAGTTCTATTACCCTATCAATTACAAGGACCACTGCAGTAGCAGATCTTTACTTGGAAAAGTAAGATTAAAATATATACTTGTATAACAGATTTTGGTCTTGAACTCTAAGCACCTGTTAGCTGCAAAATGACCAGTGTTCTTTTTTTAACTTTAGCTCACTGTAAAGCTCAGAAAAAAAATCAACGTATGCAAAACAGAGAAGTGGAGGCAGAGAAATAGAAGCAGAGAAGGCAGATAAGCATTTTTAAATCTAAATTTGAAAAATATAATAGGAAGTAGGAAACGATATGAATCCCTGACAACTCTTTACCCCAAATCTAACAGATCTTTTACAGTTTTGTGTGTAAGAAATGTAAATGCTGTAGCTTAGATTTATTTATTATGCCTTCCATTTATCCTAGAAGATACAATTAGTTTTGAACAGCTACATGGAAAATAATGATTTATGACTGTGAATGGAGACAGAATCAGAATGCCAGGGCTAGATACATTGTAATTCCTTTTCTCTTCACATATGCCTTGGCTCAGAAATGGGGGAATGTTTTCTGTCAAACACACATTATCTCTAATTGCTTAATTACTAGATCCTTATAAGTAGTAGATTCAATTACACATAAAACAAGGAATGGTACCAAGTATGGTACCTTGGACCATCATTCTTTGTGTTTGTTGTCTGCTAGTTCTTCTTTGTGAAGTCCTTACGTTGCTGTGAGAGGTAACGAAACAAGCTGTGTATTACAAAGAAAAGCAATAAATCATGTCTTTGTTCTGAGTTCTGACATTTTTGTTTCTTGATTTGAGAACAAAATCCATACCAATTCAAAAGTGACCATTTGTTTGGCAGTATCAGAGCACCGTATTTATAATACTCCAAGGTGACACTAATGCTCACTCACATCTTGATTAGAAAAGCTGTTTAATGACCTATTCAAATATACACCTTCTTTGTTCCTTAACCATCCATTCAAGATGTCAAAATTATTTTATTTGATAAATAATTCAATAATTTGTAATTCAATAGACGTCTTTGTTAACTTTTCCTTGAACTGTTTGGAGGGCTATATTAGGAGGACTTCCTCATACTCAAATATACTCTGCAAATATAAATTCAAGTATATTACATTAACTTTATGATGTTACTTTTATTAATTGGACATATCTGTTCCATGGTACATCCCATTAAGGCAAAAGTAATTTTTACATCCTAATCTCAAATTTCATTAATGATTTGTAAAAATATTTTACAGTTAAAAATTCTAGTGATTCTGTTTAAAAAAAAAAAAAAGAAATAAGCTAAAGTAAGAATATAATCATTTTTTCCCCTGAATAGTAGCAGTAATAGTAATATACTTTCATTTTTAAAAATCAACTAACTAATGAGCTAACCTCACCTTCTAAATGCAGCTGTCAAATACACTGGCATAGATCCAGAATAAATGGAAACCACTGGACCAAATTACCAAACACCCTGTAAACTGTCAAATTTCATAGACTTTCTAGGTGTGCCTATTTCAGAGTTCATTATTATTTCTATTTAAAATGCTTCAGTTTTTCCCAAAATGAGATTAGAGAGAGTAGTATGTTGTTTGTATATGTTAAACAACTAATTAAAGGGTTTTAGTAGGGAGAGCTAGCATTTCCCTGTTAGGAAGCAGAAAGTCAAAATTTGATTAAAAGATCATTCTGGTGTTAGGTGTATAATACTTTCTCTGAAAAAAATGTTGGAATTTGACAAGGTCTAAGATTTCAAAACCCCAAAATCTAATTTAGACATTAAAATTAATTAAAGCTTTCAAAAATGTAGTACAAGGTAGCTGGAAACCTAGAAGATGTAAATATTACTCAGATGCTAAGTATTGATATTTAGAATGATGAAATATTAAAAGGCATTGACTAAGCTTCTTAAGAATTAATATCACATGTTAAACAAACCCTAGTTAACATTTTTTTCTGTATCACTGGTGGTAACACTGAGAGATTTTTATTTTAGATGAAAAGAGGATTAAAATAAAATTCTTAACTTATCAAAGTGATAAAGAAGTCCTGGCCTCAATATATGCTATGCAGTATTTAATTTAAATTAGTGTCTGACATGACACTTAATGAGATAATTTGGGAAGACAGTAGTAATAGGGAATAATATCTTGAACTAGGGACATGATTCAGACTAATAACCTGAAGACGTTAAGTGGCACTGGTGCTGTTCATTGTGAACTACAGTCTGAGAGTCCTTTCCTTCTGGGGGGAGTTCAGAGAGAGAATTAATGTTGCAAAATAATTAGGGTGAGAAGAAAGTTACTTTTGGAAATCTCTGTTGACTGGATAACTTGAAATCTGAAGCACGGTGGGCTACTTAATTAATTTTCTTCATCCGTTTATCATGGTAGCTTTCAGTTATTTACTGTTTATTCGATGTGCTACTGTAAGCTCCAAGCATGAGAAGCAAGTGAGCTAAATTAACTGGCATTCGTCTTCATGAGCTTCTGAGCTATCGTAAGCCTTCCAGCACAATGTGTGCCTTCAGCCTGCACTTCTGCAAAAGTGACTTCACAGTGTGAGGTTCTGTGGGAGCTCTTATGCGTAGAGTGATGGGACAGGCCTGTGTCACTGCGGTCGCTTGGTTATAGCCTGATTGAAAGAGTATGACTTTCATGCCTTTCAAGAAGGACATGAACTTTGAGTCATGTTTGTTCAGACGTCAAGTGAGGACTTCAGTGAGAAGGGGAACTTTAATTATTCCCAAAGGGCATTCATAATGGGTCCCAGATATAAAACCAAATAAGTATTTAAAATTATTTGTGCCACTTAACTATTTAAATATAATGAGAGCTCACTGTAGCCCCTGTAGTCTGCTTCTGGCTAAGCATAACTCCAAAGTGATTTCTAAAATTAAGGTACTCCTGGGAAGTAAGTTGGTTTGGGTTTTTCGGTCAGTATTTGCGATGGATTTGCACCAAGTAGCGTGGTGATATCAGGGGGAGTCTGAATCCACAATACTGTGCAAGCTTGAAGTTTTTAATCTTCAGACTTGCATGGTTTAAAATTACATCTGTCTGAAATGTACCAGTGAAAAGATTTTTCCAACAATGTCTCCGGATCCAATGAGCTTTTAATTATTTCTTCATGAATTTTCATGAGAAAATTAAACTCTAGATTTTGTTGCTATGAGAAATGGGAAAATACGACATTTTTAACCTAGAGAATTGGAATCTCATTTAACTATATTTAAAATGTAATCCTGTACTCTTGCTCTAATTCTGTTGCTTAGTTTTCATTATAAAAGCGGAAAGTAAGCCAAAAGAGTGTATTTATGGCCTACAGTAGCTGAAACAGCAGTTCATCGGGAAGATCGTGCCACAGCAACTATAGATTTGGGCCGTTTTTGGTGCCTGCCACCCCTTCTGCCAGTTGCCAGGCAACACTGGCAGTCCCAGTGTGCAATCAGTGCATGGCAGCTAAACCCCTACCCGCCTCTCTCCCCACGTACCTTTTCTCATCACGGCTTTAACTATTCCTGATTCCAGCTATATGGTTGTCTCTTTTTACACTGGAGCTGCATTTATTGCCTATTGAAGACCACTCTAGTAATGACAATCAACCTTTCATGTTTTTGAATATCTTCACTTCTAGTGTGACTTATGCATACAGAAATGGCTCCGTGAAATACAGTCATCTTTTGGATGGAACAAACAACTGTTTAGTCACAGCAGCAGAACTCACAGCTTTTGGGGACATTTGGGGAATGCAGCTATTTAAACAACTGGGCCTCTATTTCAACAAGTGGACTTAAGTGGACAGGATTTAATTATACAGCTGTAATTTAGTCAGAATGAGGTTAATACTTCTGCTCTTTGGAGATATTTCCTTTCCTTTTTGTTCACTTTGAAAATTAGGGTTAAGTTTTTTGAAAGCTAGTAAAACAAAAAGAATGCAACCACTTTGCACCGCGCCTGCAACTTTTCATAGTGTATTTAGAAATAATAGAGTATCATCTACTCAGTCCTTGTTAGAAACATGCAAGTTTTCCTTTGGAATCACTAATTCAAATAATTAAACTACGTAACTGGATGGGTTCTCAAGTCACAAGGGTTTAGTAGTAGGCTGTGGTATCTGAAACAGTTTCTCCTCATGAACAATTGTTGCATAGGCTTGTTTGCTTTTTCAATAATACTTATCATAGAATCATAGAATCACTGAGGTTGGAAGGGACCTTTAAGATCATCATTATCACCTCATTTGGACTGAACTCTCTTAGTCCTATACCTGGCAATGCTATTACCAGAATTGCTGCTGGCAGATGGTTGAAAGGCAGGATTGGAAAGAAAAGGCAGCTTCAGATGATAGTGGGTAGGAAAGAATCAACAGCACATTACCCCCGTTTGTGTATCCATAGACACTTTAACAGCCGTGTTTTAAGAGCTGCTAATTATTCATTTAAAATATCACTGCCCCCACTAATACAGCAATACTTTGGTTATAAGTGGTTACCTGAAACATGAATATAATAGAAACCTCTTAATAATAAATGTGCCAAAATTCTGCCTGGACAACTTGAATTCAAGCTATAGTTGCCTTCCCAACAGAAAGCAAAATAATGTGATAAAAGGACATCTCTTGCTCCACCTTGAACTTGGAGCTGATTAGTACAGTTTAGACAATGCTAGCAATAGGAGGTAGCAGATCCAAATGTCCTGCAAACTTTGTTGGCTGGAATTTGGTGAAGGATGGTGCCAATAGTGCTATCGTTATCCTCCCAGGGCGTGTCTAGTCTTGTAGTTACAGGTGGCCCAAACCATGGCACAGGTGTTGCAATCAAAACTGTTCACTCTGATAAAATCTGTTTTTACCCTGCTGTAAACCTCCACATGCCTGTATTTGCCAGGGCATGATGCTGTTTAGTAGCCTGTCATTCACTTCAACAGAGAGCAGGTGAGGAAGGCTGTACATTCAACATAAAGCATTTATCAAAATGCAGACCTTATAAATCACTACTCACACTTTAAAAAGGAAAACAACCTACTTATAAAAGCCTATTAAAATATTTTGTTGCTTCTGTACATGTGTAAAGAGCTTTTCAAAGCAATCTCCTTCAGAGTAATTAGGAGAAGGAGGAGGTACCATTTAAACTGTTCTTATTTCTGACACAGTATGTAGATAGCCCTCCTGTTTGGAAAAGTCAAGCTTTCTGAATGCCATTTACTTGAGTCTATGATGCTTTAGTGATCTCTTCTTGACACAAGCATCCAAGTTTAGGAGTCAGAGAGCATATAATTTTATACTTGGGCTCCAGCAAGTATGATAGTATGCAGATCTGCTTAATGGCAGCTTTCTAATAAAGCAACAATAGACATTATGACTTCAGTTGGCAGCCACCCACACCACCTACACATCACCAGAATCCAAAGCTGAGATTTTAGATTTATATTCTGAGAGCTATAAAGTTACGAAGAAAAACCTCTTCCTGTGAGTGAGAAGATGCTTTTGGAGCACTTTTTTTCCTACCAACAAATGATCTTGATTGGAATCTTGGTAACATATTAGTATTTCAGCCTGGAGATAATTTTGTTTACTTGTGATAGGGAGGAAGGAAGAATTTTAAGCTAGTACAGCTACAGCTACCAAACTCAACTTTCTTCTCAGTGCCTTTAACTGTTTTGATCCTGTTAATGGTTTTAACCTCACAATGAATACATTTGTGTGCCTTGTAAGTTAGGAGTTAAAATACTTCACTACTAGACTGTTATACAAGAAGTGTTTCACATAGAAATCTTTTAAACATAACACTATTAACTAAAGTAAAATTCTGCAAAATAAAATGGCAGTGTTTAAGTGTCTACTCCCTGTGACTTAGCAAACGAACATTTGCATTATTTGCACATATTTCTGTCTTTCTTTCCTTAAAGCTATGGCACTGTATTCCAGAACTTCATTTAATAAGTCTGAAAAGTACCATGTAGGGTGGGTATCGATATTCTTGCTTGCTTTCACTGTTCTAAATGTGCTGCTCAGCAACTGTTTTGAGGACAGTGTTAGGAATTTCCCCATCATACTTTGTTGTATTGTTTAGAAACGTCATAACATTAATGAACCTTTTTGTCATCGGTTTCATGTTTTGTACAGCAGTGGTTTCAAACAGAAAGGGTTTCAAACAACTGTCACATCCTGTAAAAAATCCTAAAGAGCACCCGGAGATTCAGTGAGGGAAGAAAATGGTGTGGGACCATGTAAGATAAAAGCTCTGCCTACTTCTTTATGCCTCTGTAATGGTGGCTGATAAGGTTTTCTGACATTGAACATTGCACAGCTATTGGGTTGCACTACAACCCAGTTGGCTTGACTTGCTCTTGTCCCATTATGTTTTGAGGCAGACAAATTATCAGAATTTGCTAAAACTTGGAGCCTCGGGAAGCTCCATTACAGTATACCCACCATCGGTAGGACTTGGATTCTTAGGCCAGCTCTTGAAACTTGCTTACACACCTAATAGAGAAGCACAAGAAATATTAGTAATGTAATGAAAAATCAGTCTTGGATAGCTGACAGTGATAATATCTTTCCAGTCAATCTCCAGTTGGGAATAATGTAATTTTGAAAGCACAGATTGAGGTTAAAATTTGGCCTCTCTCCAATGTGAGTAGTAGTTTCACCAGGTTCAAACTGGGGTGCTAACTGTGTGATATTGGCAGTAATGTGATAACGTGTCATTATCATCTATGCCATTTATTTCAAGGTGGCAAATGTAATATGACAGGAAAAATCAAAATCAAATCACAATTTATCAATTAATATTAGTGCTCACTCCAGTGGGTCAAAGGAGTTCCTTAGATGCAGACTTTGAGGGCCAGAATATGCTTCTTAGAGTTTGCATCCACCTCTGAGATGAGACTCTTTTCCTTTGTAAGTGCAGATCTAGCTATATTGCTGTTCCTCCTTCACCAGCTCAAAAATAACCTAGCAGCTGCACAGGAGTTGGAACCTTCTAATTAGCTCTAAGAAACTGAAGGAAGACATTGCAGATTTTGAGAAGAAAAAAGTAAGTCAATCGGAGCAATAGATTTTCTGAGGCTTGGACATCTAAAATTAATTTTAGTTCTAATAATGTCAGTGGGCATGTTGCCATCCTTTTCAGCTGAAATGACATATGGCCCTCCATGAGGTGCCAGTTGGGAAGCTATTATAAGCAGTCTGGTAACTACAGTCCGTGTAGATTCTTTACCACTAATAGCTGATTCTCAGTTGGACAGTGAAAGATAAAGGGAGGGATAAAGGGTGAGAAAAAATAAAGATAATTTTAAAAAAAGTGTCTAAAACTGACTACAGCACCTTTACAGATGTTAGGGATTACTCTCTGCAAAGTTAGCTCTTAAAACTGGTTTAAAGTTCAGGTATTTCAGCTACATTTAAAAAAAAAAATAAATTTCCATTTCTTTACACCTTTTGGAAAAATTTATGCCCAACTGTTGACTGTGTGTGGTTGACCCTCTATAACAATATCCCTGGGCCTCTCAACAAAAACTCATCTCTTGAATGACCTGCCTTTGTGTTTACAAGTGGTTGTTCCCTTAAAGAATAATGTTTTCAAAACAGGAAACATGAAAAATGAAGACTATACATTGATGTATTAAAGTGGACTTTATTTTTCCAAAATGAATGAAATGAAACAGCTGGCAGGACAGAATACCATTCTGTAAGCAGAAAGCTGTGGCAAATGTTTTCAGTTTGTACTGAATGAAAAAAAAAATCTCATTAAAGCACTGTAAAATTCTTCTGGAGCTCCATGTCTATATAGGACTTAGTATCTCTGTTTCTGACTCTTTGTTTTTGGCTGCTTTTTTGAAAGAGAAAGATTCAATTTTATATTTAGAACAAAATAGATAAGCTCATTTGTCTCTATCAACATTCATTCTAACATTGATATTTTAATGTATTAAGATACACTTTTTCATCCTACTTTGCAATTTCCTATACTTGCCTACATCATCATTAGATTAATACTGCATTAATAAAAATGACAGGAGATTTGCAATAAATGCCATCCACTTATGTTTACCAGAGTTCGTGAGTGAATCATATCCTTTTCTGCAAATTAAAAAAAGATTGGGGGGCAGGGGGGGGGGGTAAGGAGAACAGGACTTCTTTAAGTTTTTCTCTAACTATCCCCTCTGAATTTATTCCAAATCGTTCTAGTTGGGTAACTGCTTTAATACTAGAACAAATGAATGAGGTATGCCCCTCCCAAAATAGTTTTTTCTGTTTGTATTTGAAACAATCATCTATGCATGATATATCCCTGTACCAGTAAGCTGGTGTCAAGGTCCTCTGTATCTGTGTGATAACTAGTTGATTTCAAATGAATAATGGGAAGAGGCTGAATTCAGTAGACAGGAGAGTTAAATGATAAAATACTTACAAAACTTCTACTGAGACTGGTGAAATGAAGAGATTCATATTCTCTGCTTCAAGCTCTCACCTATATTCCTCATTTCTTCCTGCTTGAACTTCTGGTTAGCTGACCATTGAGTTGGAGTGGTACTGGAAAAATGCTGACCTTATGATGTTTGCCTGAGTACAAATTCCCTCTTGCTGGAGAGGGAGTGTTTAGGTGCATTTGTGGATTATTTTAAAATGGTGATAAAACTGTAAGGAGACAGAAATCTCACGGTACTGCAAAGGTTAGTGATGAGTATACTCTTAGGTGGAACTTCAGCAGCTTTGGTGTGGAAGATACTGCAGATTCAAAGCAATTTTGTTGTTCTAAATAAGATATGTGGGGCTTTAGTTCAAGGTCTTAATTATCCATACAATAATTGTGTTAGGAAGTTGTTGTATTCATAGAGAATAATTTGAGATCACAAATTTAATAACACTGGAAGAAGACAGCTTCTCTTGCAAGGTTTAAACCCTTGCTTTCACAAGGTTTATCAAGTAGACTGCTTCCTATGTTCTTGAAAGCTATCTTGTACTTTTAAATATGTTAGAATAATTTCAACATTTTCTTTCTATTCTACTTGTTCATTAATTGGAAGAATAAAGTACTTTGATTCACTGATTCCTATAAAACTTCCTTTCCGCTAACCCCTGAGCACACCACCATTCCCATGCTCAAGGGGCTGGTTTGGCTTACTCTGTCACTGAGGAGTGTTTTGAAGGATAGTTTATCCTACAAGTTTTCCACAGTAGTATCAGACATATCTGTGACTTGTGTGGGCCTAGTCGATTCAGCGGTTGTGCTGTTACTAATCTCAATGGGTATTTTGTCACAGGTCTGATTGTTTTGTGGATGCAGTGTCTTTACAAATATTTTGAAAATCTTACAGGTATTTCTAGTGGCAGGAAATAGACTTCATACGGTAACACTTTTACTCTTCATCCCTAACTTGATTTGGCTGAGAATGTGTCATTATATATAGTTCTGATGTATGTTTTAAACCATTCTGTGGCATCACTTATCTGACGTGTGAAATAACAAAGACAGTGGGATCAAATTGGGCATGAGCTGTTTTATGGATAGAAAGCATCGTTCCGCTTGATAAAATCAAATATGCTGTCTCCTCTGATGCTTTACTCTCTTAGCCAACTTCTTTGGTCAACCTCCACCCCCCCAGTTAAGAAATATATCTTTTGTCAATCTAGACTCTTCTAATTAACTCCATATTTAACCATACAACATTAGCACCATTGTGCAGTAATGTAATAGTGCTCTATAAGAGAAATAGTGGATTTCTCCCATTCAGTTGGAAGATTACACACACAAATGTGATCTTGTCTTAGTTTTGTGAGCTATGCATGTTGGGCTCTTTTTGGCTTTGCTTCAAGTACCTGGTGCTAAGCATAAGCTACCTAAGCACTGTACTGCAAGTGAAGATGTTCAGTGGACAACAATAGACCTTGTATTGTATGTAATGATCTTGTTGTCTGAGGATGAATGTGGAACAGAAGACTGAAAGGCAGTGTCCTATGGGAATGATGAGGTTGCTCAGACCAAATAAAAGCTATCAGGGTGTAACTGATGTTTGGAAAGTTCAGTTGTTACACGGGAGCTCCACTCAAAGGCCCTTCTTTTTTTTGGTCTTGATGTAAAACTCTTTTAACTGTTCATGAAATAGAGCGGTTATAGTGTGTATGTATGTGTATGTGTACATGTAAGTTTTTTTATTTTAGTCCTTTGAGTGGATAATATTTTACACAATACATAAAGCATGAAAGAATTCTACCTAAAGGGATAAAGTTACAAGAACAATGATCCCAGTACTCACACTGAGAAGACAGAAAGAGCTGTTTCACTTCCCAGGAAACAGTATGGTATTTTACAGCAGTGTAAAGTAAAATGCAGCTTTTAAAATGGACAAATATTATGTAATAAATGGGACAGTTCTAAGAAATAATGTGTGATTGATATTTGCTCTTCACATAGTTAAATATTATGACTAGTCTCTTAGATTCTCAGTCAAGAGTTGTAACAAGTAAGATTTTTTTTTTTAGTGGTTTGTTATTGGAGATAGTAAGTTTGTGTATTTATTGTTATTATGACATATAGATATGTTTGGCAATAATCTGTAAGTAGATGTCATAGATGTACAGAAACATACAATAGCACAATTTAATCGCAATAATTTGTTAAAAGGATCTCAGTTTAAAAGGCAGTGGTGGGCTGACCGTGGCTGGCTCTGGACACCTACTCAGCTGCTCTCTCACTATCCCTCCTCAACAGAACAGGGGCAGAAAATCAGATGGAAAGCTGGTGGATTGAGATAAAGACAGGGAGATCACTTACCGACTACTGTCACAGTCCAAATCAACTCAACTCAGGGAAAATTAATTAAATTTATTGCTGATTAAAAATAGAATGAGGTGACGAGAAACAAAGACAAAAGTAAAACCACTTCCCCCCTCCTTCTTCCCAGGCTCAACTTCGCTTCTTCATTCCCGACTCCTCTACGTCCTCCCCACAACCCCGAGCAGAGCAGAGGGATGGGGGTTGTGGTCAGTCCATAACAGCTCTGCTCTGCTGCTCCCTCCTCCTCACATTTCTCCCCTGCTTCAGCGGGGGTCCTGCCCACGGGCAGTAGTGCTTCAGGATAAGCCTGCTCCTGCATGAGCTCTCCACGGGCTGCAGTTCCTTCAGGAACCCACTTGTTCTAGTTGGGGGGTCCTCCACGGGCTGCAGCGTGGGTATCTGCTCCGGCGTGGTCCTCTCCACAGGCTGCAAGGACCACCACACGCTCTCCGCCATGGGCTTCAGGGAAATGCCTGTTCCACCGTGGTCTCCTCCATGGGCTACAGGGGAGTCTCTACTCCTGGAGCACGTCCTCCCCCTCCTTCTTTTTTGACCTTGGTGTTGGCAGGGCTGTTTCTCGCACTTTTTTTTCCTCACTCCTCACCGCTGTTGCCAAGTTTTGCCCTTTATTAAATACGTTTCCCCCAAGGTGGGGGGAACAGCCCTGCCCTACCCTGTGGTGAGTCGGTCGGAGCCGGCTGGAACTGACTGGAACCGGCTGTGACCGGCCTGGGGCAGCCCCGGCCTCTCCTCACAGAGGCCGCCATGCAGCCCCCCCTGCTGGTGCCTGGGCACCTGCACCTCTTACAAAGATCAAGGTTTAATAAACTCTGTAGGCTGGAAACTCAACCTTGACAATTTCATAAGAGAAACAAGTCTCTTTTGGAAGTAGTCAAGCAGCTTGTCAAGGCCATTTCTTCCCCTAAAAGGTACGCTCAGGTTGAAGGAAGAATTACCTCAGAGAAGCCCAATAGCCTGTGTGGTGAAGGAGAAGGGGTGGGACAGTCACAGCACCATTTCCCAGCTCCAATGTCAATAAAATCTGACTTTGAGGAACAAAGACATTCTTTTTCTCTGAAGGATTTGTGTGGCTTCTATTCACTTCAGAAGCTTGCTGGGAAAAAAAAAAAACCAAACCAAAACAAACCCTGAAACAAACAAGTTTAATTTTTACTACCTGTTTGGCTTTACATTGGCCTGTTAATAGCTACGCTAAAGCTAGTGCAAATCTGGAAAACTTGGGTATTAACAGCTAGCTGCTGGGAGATGCAGAGGGACTGAGGCAGCATCAGACGGGGGCAATCAGCCGGCTTCTGACTGACAAATAAAACCTGGTCCACTGTGGTTTTGTTTGCTGTCTTTGTTTGGTTGTTCTTGGTTTTGGTTTGTTTGTTTGTTTTTCCAGACAGTGGACATAATTATTCATAGTATTTCAAGCAGGCATTATTTTTTAAAGTGAACATAAAAGAAAAGTTTGATCAGGTTGCCTGTAAATTTAAATTTTTTACATGGCAGTTTTTGCTTGTATTGTTCACAAAGATCCTTCAAAATACAAATTGCGAGCAAAGTGCGTTGTAGTGGATATTTCCTTAATATCACCAACTCCACTATGGTTAAACTGAGGCAATTTTCAAACTGTTGATTCTTTTTTATTGGCAGAACTTTACTACATTTCTGGGCTTGAAGCATTCAATACTTTCATAGACTATTTTTGAAAATGAACAGTTTAAAAATGTGAATGACCTGGATTGTTCGGGCTTAATTCATCTCTTCAGAAATTCTCAGACTTTATCTTCTACTACCAGAGTGCCTTGGGCTTCTGCTTTGTTTGCTAGGTCACATCCTCATGGCATTTTATGAAGATAAAAATACCCTTTGGTGCCATGACCTTCATGTTTTCTTTCTCTTCCCAGGGTCTGTTTTAATAGACTGTCACAGAAACCTTTGTACAGTGAAATTTGTTTTAAAGTTGGATGGTAGTTACTCCATCCTTTAACACAAATTGTTATTTTTCCACTGGATGATTAAAGCCTTTTTGTCTGTGGACCTTTTGTATCAGCACATTCTTCCTTGTGTGCTTTTGGATATGAAAGCTACTGAACAAGTGTATCCCCTTATCTNTTGGTAGCCTTTCATGATGTGTAGTTGCCTACTCAATTCAGCCTGGATTACTCTATTATTTATTTCAATAAATTCAGTGTACTTGAAATTTTAAAATTATATTGATGAAACTCTGAATACTTTAATGGATTAATATTTTGAGACATAAAGAAAGACCTAATGTTTTCCTTACTTTGACACTTAAGAAATACATTGTTTTCCCTTTTTAGGTAAGATATTAAAGAAAAGTTTTAAAATCTATTTAATACTTTTTGAGTTTCTAGATTGTTTGATCAAGTATTTTAACAAGGAATATAATGAAGAGAATGAGATGACAGTGCTAAGCTTTTAGTTGGTTTTGCTAGTGTTGGAGCCTTTAATACTTTAAAAAAACACGAATAATTTTCTGTTTTCTTTTTTCTCCACTGTGACAATGTGGCTGAAAATCAGCAACACCAGTGCTTCAGGTTATTGTCAGCTTGTTTATTTGTCTGCAGAAACTCTTGCTGTCAACTTGAATTCTTGTATAGGTGAATTGCTTTCCTGCAAAGGTCTAAAGAAATCTCATTTCTGTTTCTAAACTGATGTTCTGTTTTACTAAAGAGCTTAACTATATGATAAACTTCAAACACACGATCAGCCTATTGCATTTATTGATTTCTGTGCTTAAACAGAAGCCAAGTGTGGCCACCTCATTGAATCTGGACCTTTGATAGAAATGTTCCTAACAAATAGGAGTAGCTTTATTTGTCAGGAAATTGGGTTTCATATGGAATTATAGTGGTATGCAGTATTTCTGCTCAGTAATAGTTATTCAGTTGCCTGTACATAAGTACTTGGTATGTATTAGTTTTTCTTCTTACTATTTTTATTTCAGAATCACAACAGCTTTTGCTATAGTGTAATAGTTTTCATCAAAGTTTAGTGATTTTTGATTGCTCTACATTGGCAAATCCATTGACCTGCAAAGACAAACTGTGTGTTGGTCATCAGGTAAGGAACTGTTGTTTAGTATATGTAAAGCAAAGCAAAGTTTTTAGGAGCAATGCTTGTTTTTAAAACTCTGAGTACATCTGCAGAAGCAAACTATAAATTATAAAATGAAGAGCTACATCAAATGCTCCAGCACTAAGCAATTACAGGAGAAAACCTGTTTAGACATACAAAATTTTAGCAATAAACTTCTTGTGAGATGGGGAATATTAATCTCAACCCAGTGAGAGGACTTGGCCAACTCATTACAATCAATAAGAATTTGTTCATTCACCTTAATGCGAGCTGGAGCATGTCCTACTTCTCATATCCTGAGTGACAGTGAACCTTTTTAGCTTAGTGCCTGCTGACACTACAGTCATGGGTTTTGGCAGGAAGAATTTTAATGTGCTGTTAAGATACTTTATGGTAAATTAGAATAATCTGAAGTGGATAGTGGAAAACTAACACTTTTAAGAACACTGATTTGCTGTGAAGTGTTACAGTTTATGTTTTGGCAGCTAGAAACACAAAAGAAATTGCTGTGGATGTTTTGTTATGAGGAAAAGTAAGTAGAGTAAAGGTGTATTACATAAAAGATCAAATCTAGCTCAAGGACTGTTTGTGTCATTTGGACAGCAAAAAGATTTTGTGAGTTAAAAGTGGAACAGGCATGTTGCTACGGAGAAGAAATTCTAGCTAATTGAAGTAGCTGTCATTAACAACAATAAAGTTGTTTTAAAATGTATTTCTCATTTGTTTACTGCATACCTTTTAAATAATGAATAAAACAGATTCAGAAATGTTCACATCTATCTGGAGCCCCAAATTAGTAGGCAATTGTTTCCACAAAGCATAAAGTTTCTAGTATTTGAAAAGCACCAAAGATACTGTTTATTTTTGTCTAAGAAACAGTATCAATTGGACATTAAATTATATGACATGAACAGCATGAATAATGTACTGACAGTTTTTATCTTCCATTTTGGGCACACAGTTGCTTTTAAGAAGTACGTTAAAAGAAACTTGAAGCAGTCAACCACTATTATTTTAAAGAAATTTAAAACCCTATTTCTTTAGAAACAGTCTAATTTTTTATGACTGATCCAAAAAGTAGAGAACTGTATTAATTTGCCATTTTATATTGCCTTTTCTTTAACCCCGTAGCTTCCAAATTTAAGTAAGGTTTTCTTTTCAATTTTATCTAAACAAGAGCCAATTAAGAGATTTATTTATATGTAAGTGTGTGTATTATTTAAGCAGTAATTGCCAGTGATTCTTTTATTTCAATGCATTTTATACTTTCCCTCTATCTTCTAAGCACTTATCTTACAGCTTTATCTGTCCAACTTTGTAAATTAAGCAGCTGTCATAAAAAGGAAAATCTAATGCAATAGCTGATTGTTTGCTATACTAAAAAAACCCCAAATCCCTTTTGAGCTTTTTTAACTCTTAAGCTGAGTATTACACTGCAGCAGTAGGTGTAATTATGTACTGTTTAAAAAAAAAACAACCATCCATTTTATATGTTGCAATGGTTTATCCCTTTGTATTTCTGGGCAGCTAATGAGATATTCTGTATTTACTTCCAATATATTGTTGCTTATCTTGCATATTTTCAATGCAATAAAAGTTATTAAAGCATTTTAACAAGTGTGGTCCATGATAATATATTCCTGGACTTCCGGTCATTTTCATAGCCCATACCTGTAGGTTCGCTTCAGTTCGCAGTTGCTTTTTCTTTTTTGAATAAGATACTGGAACTGAATACAGTTTAAGTGCCTAGACACCACTTATTTATGAGGTGAAGCATAATATTGTCTTTTCCATTCTTCCATATCTTATCTTCCTTTTGTTTTTAATGTGAAAGAAACTATGTCTGCCTGTACTAGGTCTTGAACTGTAATTCCCTACAGTGATCTCTATTCTTTCCTGTGAAACAGCGTATTCATAGAGGATGAGAGTTTTGTTAGAATAGTTTGAGGAAGGCAAATATCCCTAGGAAAATGCTACCAAGTGTACATAGTTCTCATGTGTATCTATATTTTATAAGTCTTCAGTACAGTTAAAATTATTTGTTTATGAAGTTGAGGATCAACTTGGTAGATTTAAAAATCATGGCTATATCAATAAAACCTTTGAGTTTAGCTGGTCATTATAAAATTCTGGAAATTATGGTAACTAAAATCACTAATTAAGTGAAAATAACTTGATTAATTTAAGTACTTTCATGAAGTTATTTCTTCAGCTTTTGAGAAGACTTAACCAAGGCAACTGATGTTTGGTTACAAAGCCCTAAAGGAAAATCTAATGTAGAAAACTGACTATGGAGGTTTTCAAAGAGAACTGATTATCATTTTTGATTCGTAGCAGAAGATGATAAAATAAGTGGAAAATAGCATGTATGCAGCTACTTTCTGTGAAGAATAAAATGTCTGAAAACCACAAAATAATACTCAAAACATTTTATTCTGTATTTTAAATTGAATGTATTTTAAAGAAATCTTAATCAACCATATAGACAGGGAACTACTGGAGACAGTCCAGCGTAGGGCAGCTAAGATGACTGAGGGATCGGAGCATCTCCCTTATGAGGAAAGGCTGAGAGAGCTGGGACTCTTTAGCCTGAAGAAGAGAGGGCTGAGGGGAGACCTTATTATGGCATACAAGTATCTAAAGGGTGGGTTGAAGGAGGATGGAGCCAGACTCTTTTCAGTGGTTCCCAGTGACAGGACGAGGGGCAACGGGCACAAGTTGGAACATAGGAACATAGGAAGTTCTGTTCAAATACATGGAAAAACTTCTTTACAGTTAGGGTGCCAGAGCACTGGCACAGGCTGCCCAGGGAGGTTGTGGAGTCCCCTTCTCTGGAGATTTTCAAGACCCGCCTGGATGCAGTCCTGAGTAATGTGCTCTGGCACTCCCCCTGTGCTTTGGCAGGGGAGTTGGACTAGATGATCTCTAGAGGTCCCTTCCAACTGAAAATTCCGTGATTCTGTGATATAGTTTTTCTGTTATTTTTTTTTCTGTGTCAACATATATTTTGCTTGCAAATGTTCGGTGAGCAGTTGGTGTGAATAGCTATCAGGAGATTACAAACTCATTTTTGCTGCTGAATATAGAGTTTTTGATCACCAAGCATTGTTGCAACCTTTTGATGGGTAAAAAGTTTATGAGTTCAGTCCAGGTTTTGTAAGTGGTAAAAAATTTAAAAAAGACAAACAAAACTCAGCATAACAAATAAAAAAAATAACAAGGAACTTCCATACCCCTTGGTAAGTCTATGCAATGACTTTCAAACAGGCACCACAGGCTTTTTAAGAATTTCTAAATGTTGCTGTCGCGTTTTGTAGAAACATGATTTTATAGAAACATGTTAGGGCAGTTATCTAAAAGGTAGAAAAGGGGTATATGAATGACATGCCAACACCATCCTGAAAGTCTGAGGAGTAATAGTCATTTGAACCCAGCTACCATTAAGCTCTTAATGATTTTTGGTTTGTGCAGTAGCAGTTGGGAAGTGCATGAATACCACAGTGAGGAGAACTCATATAAGTTCTTGTGGAAGATTAACAGTTCTCTCCTAGTAGACTACTAATGTCTGAAACTGAAATAACCTAAATCTCAGACAAATGATTAACTTAATGAAAATACTTAGAAAGTTTATTGTCTGAGCAAACTTCAACTTAAGCTATCTCATTCCATTTACAGCCATTTTGCTGCATATGAAGAACATCAAAGTATGTGAGAAAATGGAAGAAGTACTGTTACTCAGGATATAGTTGTCTGAGAAACTATTAACAGTTTTCTGAAATTCATTTTTCCCTTCAAAAATGCATTAAGGCGAGCCCAATAGTGAATGATATATTAATTTTGTTTAAATTTTTCCTTATTGAATTGTAATTGTAAAAGGAATGCAGTAACAAGTAGTTCAAGTTGGAACGGAGCCCTTACATATTCAGTCCTGTTTTAACTGATTTTCCATTGGAAGGACTGGATAGGTAAGGAAACAGATAATTTAATGGAAATAATTCTGATTTGTCCGTGCATCAAGAAAATATTAAACACAGATATTACAAAGTAATCGGATTTACTGACAAAAAAGTTGTTCAGGGATGGTGGATAATGGGTCTGAGATGGAGAGAAACAAGCCGTCAGCAGCTCGCTAACATATATTGTTGATCAAAAGTGCATGATGTGAGAGGAATGAATTCCGTTGTTGCAGTTCAGAAGATATGAAATATGTAGTACTTGACTTCTCAGCAGCTTTTAAAGGGTTTGCATGTAAATTAGGTAGCATATTACCTTTTATGACTTTTCTATACTGCTTTGCTCAACAAAAATTTTATTAAAAGTAGTAACATTCCTTTTAAGGTTCTGAATTGATGGGAAATGAAGAGGGTTTTTTTCCACATTGATGTTTCCATTTTTTCATTTTTAATATACTGGAGCTGCATTTCTTTGTTCTTTATAATTGCAGTTTTTCAGCACACGTACACGTTCATATACACACATTGTCATCCACAGATGCCTCAAAACAATCTGAATTAGTAAAATGTAATATGGTCTACATTTCATTATTTTTTTCTAATTAACCTGTTTTCAAGGTTATATTGTGAAATGGTATAGCTAAGAGTCCCACTTTCCAAGCCAGTCTACCTAGTCAGCATCTATTACTTGAATAGCCGGAGAGGTTTAGCTTGAGCCTGTTCCTCAGCTTGTACTGTCTTGCTGTTCATTTTCAAGGCGTGTTGGGTGGGAGAACTTATTTCACCACACAAATGGCTTTTTGACAATTGGTTCTGTGTCAGATATCTTCGATGAGCTTTTGGGCTTCTGTGTAGTCACAGTAGGTGCCAGCTAGCTACTCAAGTATATTGTGTCCTCTCCCTAGCCCCCAGGAAGTTTTATCTGAGTTAAGGAGAGAGCATGTGTTAGCTGTTGCCTTGCAGTTACACACAGTGTACAGTAAATATATCTGACATCCTTTTTCTTTACTATACTGTTGGTATTTATAAGACAAAGCAAAGCTTTGTTTCAGTTCCATGGTAAGTAGGTTTGCAAATAGAGATGCATTTGGGTGACTGGGTTGTAGGAAGGGCATATATTTTTAGCTGGCTTGGCTTTGAGTGCCGAAGGAGGGTTTCTGCTCTGATTCATGTTAAAAACAGCAAGAGGGTGAAGTTAGGCTTCCTGATAGAAATCTGTTGAATCTGCCTGTCCCTGAAAATAAAAATAGGCAGATACTTATAGACTGTAGAAGAGAGAACCCAGCAACTAAGAAATGATGTAGCGGTTGCCAATATGACAAGTTTCTAATTCAAGAGTTTTGGCTTTGCCTTTCTCTTAGGAAATGTGAAAATGACAAGTATGTAGGGAAAACGACTCCAATCCTTTGTCCTCTTGTCCTTGGCCATAAAATAAGTGAATTAAAATTGCACTGCGAAGGGGAAATAATTTCAGCACTAATCAAACTCTGAATTACTGACTCCTAGGCTTGCTTCTAGGTAGAGATGTGCCATGTGCCTTCTGGCTATAGAAGGCAGAGGGAGAGATATAATTGGTAATAATATGCAGTTTTTTTTAATCAGTCACAATATACTGCATGGTTTGTCTAAATCAAGTAAATGGTATTTTCAGTCTAATGGCTCCAAATCCTAGGCTTTCACAGTATATAAAAGTTTAAGGAATTAAATTTTGGTGTGCTTCCCTTGCATCATACTATTGGACGTTGTGAATGTGCAGAATACTAAAGCTCTAAAGACGTTACTAACATCAAAAGCAGTGAAACTACTCAGTTGGTTCACATATGATTTTTGGGTTTTAGGGTTATTATATTGGAAGCTCATGAGTACTGTGGGGAAGGAAGCTGTTTTTAAAGCTTTAGGGAATCTGGTATACCTGTTTTGTATCAGTTTTGAAGTATGTACACAGAGTAGCGAATATATTAATTCATATTTCAGGAAATATTTCAGTATCATGATAGATTCAAATTACGTATCTCTTTGGGGATGGAAAAATATATTTTTATTCAAAGTTTGTTCTTTTTTTTTTTAACAGAACATTTCTAAATGATACTACAGACCTACAAAAAATTACTCAAAACGGACAAAATTCTGATTTCAGAAGAGAATATATTTTTCAGTAAAATCTTTTTCATTTGGACTCTATCCTTCAGTATTGGTGTGCTTGATTGGTGGGATACGGGTAGCTTTAAACATTTAAGTTAAAGTTGGTTTATTGAAAATAAAGGGTCTGAGGATTTATTGGATATCTTACATGATCAAAAATATTAACTATTTATTTAGCAATTTGTTTAGCTAGACCAATACTACTGAAAACTAAAATACCAGTTTGCTTTCAATGTGTTAGTGAAATCTAACTTTTAGTTCAAGACTGAGCTGTAATGTTGAAGGTCTGACTGTCGTATGCTTGTAACCATACCATCATCTGGGCAGACTGGTTTCTATGCCTCATTGGGATAATGGATAGCTGTGGTTATCACTGGTCTCAGGTAGAGCTTCTTCCATGTTTGTGTTTGCATATAAAATGTTGTGAACAAATAGTCTATACAATTCCTCATTTCTAGAAGAACTAGTATTAAAATCATAGTAGCATGCCTTATTTTCAGATTTTTTGAGGAGGTGAGAAAATTTAATTTGCTTGTTCATTTGCTTACAAGTTTTGTCTGGAAAATCTTTTGTCGCTAATTCCTGTCTCAGATCTGCAAAGGCTGAGAACTGTGTTCAAAGTAGTGAGGTGGTATGTACAGCTCCAGGCACCTAAGTGGGGTCTCTGGCAGATACGAGACACCAGAGCAGATATGGATCCAAATAATGGATCCAAATGTCTGTTACAATGCATGAGAGACCATCCACTTGAACCACGAGAAACATTCCTCTCATTTCACATGAAATAACTGTGTGTGTTTCACAGGGGTTGGGTTTTCCAGACCTAGCCTTTTGCAGAGTATTTCTGTTATGTACACTTGCACTTGGGGAGTTGCAGGGCAGCAGATTGCCAGATTTTCCCATCTGACATTCTTCTGTCAGAAAATATATCAAAGAATTTGTTTTTTCAAATTCTGTTTATTTTGAGGATATATGAGAACACTGCTATGTTCTTCATGAAAATATCAGAAATGATACAGTAGTCTGAAAAGAGAAAAACACTTATATACACTCCTGAAGTTGAATTCATAATTTCTAAATCTGCTAAGTATTGAGCAGAGTTAAGGATTGTGTTTGATTGTTCTTCGTCAAAGGAAGATGTTTAGTTATTCCATTTCATTATTTAGTCAGTTTCCTCTTGCCTTGCATTTATTTTGAAGCTTTACTCTGCTGAGAGATTTGTTTCTTCAGAATTCGAGATTGTAAAGTACTTTCTCATCTTTTTCAAACTTCTTACTGATATTTTTTCAAGAAAACTTTCTTCAGAAAGTTTGATCATGTTTAAAATTCTGCTTATATAGCTCAAGAATTGCTGTATTTAGAGTATTTTCTACAAACTGGCAGGCAAAATAAAAACCATATAAATATAACAGTACAAAATTTTCATGGCAACTCCCTTGACACTGTGAGCAGGGTACCATTAACTCTCACTATTGAAATTACGAAAGCTTTAGCAAAACACAGACCATCCCCCAAATTGTGGACATCCTAGCTATTGGTGAAAGAAAGGCCATAGATCCTTCTCTTGCAAGGCAAATGTTGCCCTTTTCCCGTGCACTGGAATTCAGTTAACCTGATTTCAGCAACTTATAAAAGATTGGGCTATTTCAGGCTCTGTGTTTCATTTCTCTGAANGTGACAAGGCGCAGTGCTGCAGCGCACAAGCTGGGTGAGCAGTGCCGAGAGCTGGTAGCAACCATCCATCAGCCCCAGACAAGTTGCACACCAGGTCCAGGGTATATGCAGGGGCCATATTAGGAGCAGCCGCAAAGGAGGTCGGAGGCTGGGCTGGGGCCAGGCTCCGTGCACTGTAGGTCTGGAGCCCAAGCCCAGGCAGCAGAAGGCAGGGCTGGGCACAGGTATACATGCAGTAGAGTTCAGGCAAGGCCTGAGTGTGTTTGAAGTCCTGACAGAGTCAATGGAAAATAAGAAATTATTTAATAAACAAAAACCAACCATGCTGCTCACTTTTGCCCAGCCTCATTCACATTTTAATGCAGTGAATGCAAAGAAAATTTAAGGTAGTAAGGAGGCAGACATGTTTATCCCACGACAAGTTAACACTTATTGATTTCACATTTTGTTCTTGTTTTAAACTGTTTCTCACCTTTACCAAATGTGGTGAAAAAGGTATGAGAAGCAATATAACAGATGTGGTGCAGATGTGATCATATTTAGCAGCTGTAGCCTTCTGAACCAATTGTAACCCTCCTTTTGAGTTGGGTAGCTGTTAAAACTGTTTCAGCCAAGTGTCCCTGAAAAAAAAAAGTGCTGTTCCCCTGTTGAGGTTACAGGTAAATTATGAATTTATATACAAAATGTTTTATCTACTGTGCGTATATCTATGTACATACCTATATTTCCATTTCCAGTATTTTAATCATATTTCATATATATTATCTATTTTCTTTAGTATGTGTGTTCTGTATTTTTCAAAACACTTTAAAATGTTAACTACTAGACATCACTACTAAGTAATTTTAAAAAGAAAACAGGCTGTGATTACCATGTGCAAATAAGGTAGGAGAATAATGTAATTAGAAAAAGCGAGTCCATATTTTCCAGCAGACTGGATGCTTCTTGTCTGTATTACAAAGATAACAAGGCACTAATGTGGAGGCTGTTTGAGAGGATGCTTGCAAACACTGTTCATTGAACTTGAGCTTTTTTGAAAGAGATCTGTCTGAAATTCAAAATAAACATATAAATAAGAAAAAGCATCATCACAAGGATATTCACTGCATACTTCTCAAAAACTGTACAGCTCAGGCTGAATCTTCATTAGAAACAGCACTTCATATGAATATTTTATCCTTTCCTTTTCAATTAATGTTGGATAATCTAATCTGTTTTAATTTTGATAACTGTGAAGGAGCAAAGAAATGTGAGTGGCCTTTATAATGTGCAGCCCTGTGCTTAGAATCACACAGTTGTGATCCACCTGCCATTGGTTAAGCTATGTGCTGTCTCTGTGTTCCTTTTTGCTCATCCTTTTATCACCAAAATCAACAATGGCATGTTAACCATCACAGATTAATAAAATAGAAACCTACCAAGGTACTTATTACTTCAAATATGTGGTTCTGAAAAGTGTATGTCATGGTCAGTGACTGTGCTTATGGGAAGACGCTTCCTTTATTTCTATTCAGCTTGACATTTCACATAAAGGAAAGACAATTTGATTCTAGATGTCTGCAGCTCCTCTGAAGAAAGACATTTTTTAGAAGTTACTTTTTATTTTAACACCATTATCTTGTGAAATTATTTTTTCCTTCTTTTTAAGGAAACAATCAGTTGACAAGTCATTATCAAAGAACAACTTCAACGTTTTTAGCATTTCATCTCCTTTTTCTTTTCAAAACTCAGTTATACTTGACTTGAGCAATTTTACATTTCTGTACATTCAGTAGTATCTGTAGGCAAAGCCAAGTAATGTTTCTTCATAGCTTCTTTTCTACCATGTCCATGGGAACTAGAGGTGTCAGAGGGCAGCCTCCTGTATCTCAAACTTTGAAGCTTCTGCAGTAATTTGCTCTGGGAACAGGTGCAACTACAGAGAACTCTGTTCCTGCCTTCAAAAACTGTGGAAAAGAAATAGGTAATGAAGCCCACTGGTAGGAGCAGGCATTATTGAGCCATGCCCAAATGCAGTCTTTTTGTCCAACAGTGCAGATGTTCCATCTTGGGTGTCTCATCTCTTATTTCTTGCATATCATGGTTTAACCCTGTTAGGAAGCTAATCACCTCTCCCTCATGGAGGAGAGAATTGAAAAGGTGAAAGTGCAAAACCACATGGGTTGGGATAAAGACAGTTTTATAGGTAAAGCAAAAGCTTCACGAGCAAGCAAAGGAAACCAAGGAATTCATTCACTGCTTCCCATCAGCAGGCAGGTGTTCAGCCATCTCCAGGAAAGCACAGCTCCATCATGCTTAACAGTTAATTGGGAAGACAAATGCCATGACTTTGAATGTCCTCCTTCTGCCTTCTTCCCCCAGCTTTTATTGCTGACCACAGATGATGGTATGGAATATCCCTTTGGTCAGTTGGGGTGAGCTGTCCTGGTTGTGTCCCCTCCCAACTCCTTGGGCACCCCCAGCCCACTCACTGGTGGGGTGATGTGAGAAGCAGAAGAGGTCTTGATGCTGTGCAAACACTGCTCAGCAATAGCTAAAACATCCCTGTGTTATCAACACTGCTTTGGCCACAAATCTGAAACACAGCACTGTAAGAGTTACTACGAAGAAAATTAACTGTATCCCAGCCAAAACCAGTACTTTGCACTTGTTTATTTCCCTCTTTTCTTCAGTATGCCTTATTTCTCACTTCCCATTCAAAGAAGTGTAAATATTTTAAGTGTGCAAAGCTTGCTGAGAGGCACGGTCAGTTACATGACATTATAGCAGAGGAAAGACAGATACACTTAAGGAGCACAAGTGTTTTTTCAGGTCTAACAAAATTTGAGCTAAATACAGACTGAATTTGTGTTTAACGCGTTAATATTTCAATCAGATTGAAAGAAGATGCATGGTGTCTGTGTAGAAGAGAAGAAATAGGATCATAAGCTCCTGATCTTACAATGCAGACCTTTCTATGACTTTTAAATTGCTGTATTTGGTTATTTGTAGCCATAACTTTAGTGGCTGATATTTGTGATCACAATGACAAATTTCCTGTCATTGCTATATATATTGACATAATAAATTTAAAATCTTTTGACCGTTATGGTCAAAGTTCACTTAAGCAAATATAACATTTTACTATATGGCATTAAACCACTGATTCTTGTACACTTACCTGTCTGAAATATATCTCTGAAATAAATCTTTTAAACTCAGTGCATTTTCATAGTCATGAATGAAAAAAAGAAGTTTGGATACTGAGCATCAATTCAGATGTATAATGCCAGACTCAAAAGTGATGTAAAATTTTAGTATTTTTTTCCTAGGAAGCATACAGTGTATTTCAGAATTAGCAGAGAAGAATGCACCGCGATTTCCCTATCAGATGCTAACATATGGCAGTGAAAACTGGCACCCCCGTTTATTCTCAGCATCTATCACGCTGCCTAGTGAAGTGCAATGATAATGAGTGCTGTAGCTTGCATTCTTCCGGGGGTTTCTCTATTGAAGATATTGATTTAATACCACCATCTGGGACAAAAAATGCTTTGATAGCTCAGCTCTTTCAAGGCAAAACCAAGTCCTGTGTATAAAAGTCTGCAAGTGCAGTTCAATTAAAAGTAGTTTTGCTTAATTAATAACATAAAGAAAGGAATTTTTTTTCCCTGCTCTATTCCTGCTGAATGATGAGGTTTTACCATTNAAATTGTATTCCAAGAGTTTTCTACTTTCTCTGAGTGTGGTTTCTCAGAGGGACTTTCTGAGGAAGAAAAACGTGGCAAGATTTCTCAAAAATGTGTCCATAATTATATGCTGCCATGATAGATGCTGGGAGGAAATATCAGAGCTTTTTAAATACAATAAATAATCTGGGAAGGGACACAGTCAGTATCGAAGCAATAGAAACTGAATTGACTGTAAATCAAGACTAAAACACTGAAAACATTAATTTATTTCTATGGTATCTGAAGGTTCATCTATTCACCTTACGGTTGCTTGGCATATATTTACATAGCAGCAAATAGTTTAGGTACTCTTGGAAGAATTGTGTGAGAGAGAAATTGGGCCAAGGAAGGACGCTTCACTGTGACTAATACTGAGTTTGTGACATGTCGTTGATGCAGTCTTTTGAACACAAATTTTCCATAGAAAGATGTAGGAGGGCAGTGCTTGTAGCTTCTCTCCCCTGTTGGGTGTGTAGAACATGAAGAGGGGTTGCTGACCTCCACCATCATCTGGAAACCTTTGGAACCACCACAGCGAGGACTGGAGGTCCTGCGGGTTTTGCAGTTGTACCAGCAGAGCTACCAGAATCCCTTAGTTGCAGGAGAACACTAAGCCTCTGGGAAAGAGAGCAGTAGCTCAGAAGTCTGTTGGGTTGCACTGAAGTGTTGAACTAGAGAGAGCATCTGAAAAAAATGGAATATTTTTCAGTCCATTTGTTATTACCTGTGCTTCAGAAAGATGTGCTTTATAAATAGGCTTTTGGGCTTACAAAATACCTGACTGGATACCTGCAGCTCATTTCTTGGGGGCTGGTGAGAAGGGGGGTCAGCTAAGATACATACAAATTACAGTAGGATTGTGGAAAAAATTTCCTCTTCTTCATGAAAATTACATTTTCATGTAATGCTTAGTTTTCTTATTTTTATTCCCTCTGAAGTCATTGATCACCCTTCCATGTAATGGAGAGATTAGCAAATATTTCTGTATTGTAATTCACTTACACTACGTCTGCCTTGTCCTCTGTGGGTTCCAGCTTAAATCCCTAATATAGAGTGCGGTATGAAGTTTCCATTGCAAAAAGGGGTGATGTGATCAAATCAGACTTCCTGTCATGGTAGAAAGGAAACTTTAATAATCATGACCTTTATGAGGGATTTCATAAATTTGTTGATGGTATGGAAAAAAAGAAGTTTTTTGTGACTTTTTTCCAGAATTTCCATTTCTAGCAAAAATTTAAAACTGAGACAAAAACAGTTTTTGCATTTTTAAAATAATATTTTCATAGAACAGTTTACACGTTTTTCTTTTCATCCACGTGTACTTTCTACACCTACATGTAGCAATAGGCTTCAGACTTCCCTTAAAATATTCTAATTCTTGTCACAGTCTGTAATTTAAGAAATACTTGGTCTGCGTGCTGTGAGCATTATTGGGATGTCTTTCCAGTAAAGGCATAATCCAGTCAAATGGGAAGAAGGACTTTAAAAAAAAAAATTAAAACCTTACACTTACTTTCCAAAATGATTGGGCCATGGATAATTACTGGATTTAATATTTCTGCTTTTGTATATCTTACTTTAGTTTTCATTGGTGCATTTTTACTTTGTTTCAGAATCATCTTTTTTGATCTGAAAGGTGCTTGAGTTTCAGTGAGTGCTATCCTTCATTTTAGTCTGAAGCTAAGATATAAAGACAAAGTTAGTATTAGACTTCTGCTGTTGGCCCAGGTGGTTCACCGGTAGGAAACCCTTGCCAGCTTGTTTCTCTTTTGGAGGAAGGAATTAGTGATAGAGGTGCTTTGTTACTGATTTGGCTGGTTTTTGTCATAGAAACCTGTTGACTTTCTGAAAATGTGCATCGTGTTGCTTTGCTGAACATAGTAAGAAGTAGCAGCAGAGATTCTGCAAAGTCTGCTTGTCCATCACTGTAATAGCTCAAATACCTCCACTCAAGTAATACTTGCATTTTTTGCTGACTTTCTTATTGCTTTCTCTGGATGAAAGGTGTTTCTGATAACCCCAGTTCCAGCCAAACATTCCTTCTGCATTTCTAACCATTTGTCAGAACTCTTCAAAAAGGTTATGATCAGTCTTACATACACTGTAATGTCTGTGGGCGTATTTCTCCATTATTTTGGATATTTTTCTCTTTGATGACTGGCAAATGTATGTGCTTATTTCATTAATTCCATAAACATGTAAGTATGGATATTCAGAAATATAAGGAAGGATGGTTTGGGTCTGTAGGTCCACAATTAAATAATCTGCTTTGCTAATGACACAGAAGGCTATTACTGTCTTCCTAAGACAGATCTGGGAGTATCGTGTTTTTCAGTATCTCATACATATGCTTTCATAAAATAAGAAACATCTGTGTTGTGTTTCTTCCAGTAGAAGAACGAGATATTCCAACTGTTGTGTACATCTGGTGCTGCTTGCCAGGGATATATATCAAATCATTTGTGGCAAACTCCTCAAAGTTTTTTGGTTTTCTTTTCTCTCTAATTTCTATGCTCTCTCTACAATCAACTTTTATATTGCTATTCTTGCCATCACCAGGTCAGACTTTCTGCTCTGAACAGAGAATGAACATCATCAGCAAAGTCATGAAAGCCTATAAGACCAGTAGATGGAAGTAAAGTGGTTACAACTGAAAATATTCTTGATCCAAACTAAACAGCCATGTAAAAATTTAGAATGTGAGGCACTGGCCACAGAGGGGGACGACTCTTCCTCTACATTCCAGACTTAAATTTTTTGATACTAACATTTTTTGTGGTCCTATAAAAATGCTCACAGTGTTTTCTCAAAATCAGTTTTCTTCCAAGTTTTCTGAGTTGGACACTTAAAACATATTTCTGGAGCTAGTCTGACTCAAATGACTCAAATAGCTGTTCACCAGGGACAAACAATTCTGGTGACATTTGGATTTTCAGAGGAGAAAATGCTCTTCATGAATGTAAAGGTAGTCAAAGCCCAACTGTTAGGATTTTCTTGGAACTGAAACTTGCAGTTTAAAAGACTAGTTTTTATCCCCATGTATATACATGACCAAATACTAACTTGCTGAAGTCTGTTATAGATTAAGCCACACTGTAAGTATGCAAATAATACTTAATTTTTACCTTTTATCACAGCATCATATCTTCTTTGAAAAAGCCCATACAATGGTCATAATAGCCCCATAATAAATAGTAAATTTACATGGAGGAGTAAAAGTAGCAGTCGTGAACATCCCTTCATGAGCTGGGCAGGAGCACATTCAAAGAACCCAACAGCATTTCAGTTGCTACTAATGGACTGACTGAAGTAATGATTAGTATGAGTGACATTCAGCAGCCTCCTGAAAGGTTGTGTATTTCTAAATGGGGGCATGGCGAAAGCAAATTTAGAGTTAACTACAGTTAGAGAATGTGAATTAGTGATGGAAGGCTGATGGCTAAAGCTTGAGATGACACTCAAGTTGTTTAATTATAAAAATCAAACATTCCTTGGTAATGCAAAAATGCCTTGTTTGGCCACATGGGGTTAGTGTTTGCTGTGAATCTCTCTGGGGTCAGACTTGTGGAAGTCTTTTGTGCAGAAAAGGACTGGCAAAAATACTACAATTGAACTCTCATCTTTTCAACATGAAGCCACTACTGGAAATTGAAATGGAAAGTCCTTCTGTCAGAACAAGCAGGGGAAAAAGTCAGCTGCTATGTTTCATAATGTGGAGTGGGTAGGATGGATGCATTGACAGCTTATGAGTGGTATAGCTGAATTGATGCTTAATGGTGATAGAAATGGGACTTTTAGTGCCTGGTGTAAAAGAAAAGTTAATTAACTTCTGTAAAGTAGAACTAGTTCGAGTTGAAAACAGATGCACGTCAGTTTTGTGCACGTATTCAGCTAAATACAACCTTATGCTCAAAGGCACTTATTCATAATGAATTCTCTAGACCATAGTATGTTCCTAGAAGCCTTATGCAAGTGTGCTACAGTTTGTAGTATGATGCTTATTTTATTGTACCTGCCAACTTGAAAATTTACCTGAGCTTAAGTATCTTGAGAAGATTATGCCACCATTGTTAGGAGTCAAACTTGATGCAAACCTCAGCTTATTGCTCTTTACAGAATCAAAATGGTTATTAGTATTTAGAATTCTGTAGTGCTTTTCTTTTTTAAATTGTACTTCAGACTGACTACAGAAGCAACAGCTTCTCTTGTGAAGACTAAGTAATATTAAATGGACAAATGAAAAGTAATATTAGCAGAAAGTAGTGTTTTGTATTGCCAGTTGAGAAAAGTTAATAGAAACAGTATCAAGGAAAATTGTTCACAAATGGCTTGCAGAATTAGACTAAACCCTCTTGCAATCTCTTTACCAAAAAAATGTCTTCTGTTACAGCAAAGCAATAATACACTCCAGTAAATGCCATGACATGTTCCTTGCTTTTTACTTTTCACTGCTTGAGTTGTTTGCTGCTAATGTCAACTACCATTGTTATGAATCATTTCTGTTTCTTTTTGCTAAGTTGTCCTTATTTCAGTCTTCTTCTTAAGAGAAAATAAGAGCCTTAACAACGGAAATGAAAATGCTGTTCTGTGAAGACTTGTAAAACAATATATCTCAATTTTATTTTGTTTCTGTTTGTATTTTTGCTTTTTTTTAAAGTCCCAGTCCCCTTTATCAAAAAGATATTTAAAACTCCTGTGGCCTCTCGAAGTATTAAATGTATAATTATTTAATGATAAATGTATGACATCATAGAATTATTTTTAACTTTAGCGAGAAAGCTGCAGCCCTTTAGTTCTGTGCTTCTCTTGCCCATTTCTTCTCTAAAATAATCTTAATGTTTTTGTTCTGAGTTTTGGCTGTTTTGTGATGCTGATGTTCTTCACGAGTGTTTTTCCATTTGGAAGATCTGTGTAGGGTGAGTACCTTGACAGCTTATGACTGTTCATGCATAAAATGATGACATAATGTATCAAAGCCTAGACATTTCAAAAGCAAAGCATGAAAGATAGATGGATAGGGCAATTAACTCTGTGATTTCTTACAATCTTAACACATAAGGAGACTGCTGTGTTAGAGTGCCCTTTGCGTAATATATATAAAAAAGAGGGTAACTGCCAGAAAGTTACTTCCTCAGTGTAATGGGGAGAATGCAGAGTACATGTTTGGCATTATCAAACTGAATGAATTTCAGGATCAGAAAACCCATAACACAACTCTTTAAGATGAGCTCAGCGAGGTACTCCCCATGCCATTGAAGCAGAGAAAAATATGTTGCCTTTTTTTTGGAAAGTAAGGTCTATTTAAGGTAAAAATAGGCTATACTGCCTTCTTCTAGAGAAAAGTAGACTTCCTCTGTCGTAGTGTTTAGTCTCACTCAGGAATATTGGACCTTTTCAATGCTAAGTACTAAAATTTTCTTTAGAAAGCCACTTTATTATCCTTGTCATTAATGCCTGGCCAGATCTCTACCAATGCCAACAGTTTACCATCTGTTCACAAATACTTGTGGAACAAATTATGTGCAAAGACTTATCTACACCTACAGTTTTCCATGTAGGAGAAGACCAACGCACAGGCTTAGCCTTATGTGAAGGCCCCCATGACTGACATATTTAAAGATAAAATAATTTTCAGGTATCCGAATAAGAGTTTTAAATGAGCAAACCGTTCAAAATGCATTCTTGCTTGGACACTAGTCAGTAAACTAAGTGTATGGAAAAAAGAAGTGTGAAGTATCTATATTCAGTTACGGTAGGCAAACAAGAAAAAACCTCGTAAGCATTAGAAAAAGGGTATCCTTTCCAACTAGTTCTTTTTCACTGTAAAACAGCCCTATTTGTCCTAAGAATGAGCACTGCTGATGTTAAGTTTAGCAGTGTTTTCATTCCCTTCTGAAACACACTGAAAGCAGCAGGTAAATTGATTGAGTGCCTAGAATAATAGTCACATTCATGTGACCTGCTGTTTCATATGCATGTCTCCTGTCACATGAAACACCTTAATCTGAAGCAGTTATTACTTTACTTGGGAAAGAAGAACAGTGCAAGTACTGGCCTGGGAATTCACAGAACTAGAGAAGCGGTCTAGATCCAAACAGAACGGCTGAGTCCAGAATATTTTTTTTCCATTCATTTTAGATAAAAATGCTTCACGTTACCCTCAAAACTGAAGCAATCCGTGAACCTGGTGTCTGAATTTAAAAGAGTAGTACTGTATAAAGCATATAGAAGAAAGAAATCTAAGCCTCCCCAGAAGCATGTACAATATTAAGTTGTGCTGAGAACGGTTCAAGATCATGGTTTTTGAAAAGTCAATAATAATCTCACGGAGACAAGACAGGGATAGATGGCCTTGAGATAAGGCAAGTAATCAGCTTGTTTTAACTACTGCAGGCATTTGGTTTTATAACTTTTATTGCTACTCTCCTATTACTCTACTGTTTGACTCGCAGTGCGCACTGTTGCTCCCTGAAGCTTTCTGTTTTGTTCTCTACGGGTTTGCCTAGAACACCTCCAGCTCTCAGTTGTACCCTATTTGAAACTGCTGCTATGTTTTTTCTGGCCTGTATAATATAATCTGTGGAATATAATCAAAGTGGAATCATTATATATTTTAGGTAAATTTCTTGCATTCCTATACATAAGCCCAGTGAATATCCACTATGATGGAATGATTCTTGCAGTAGAAATTCTCAAAAAAACCCAGTAAAACAAATTTCAAGTGTCTCGGTATTTTTGCTTCCCCTCCACAAGTCAGCAGTTTTTTATTTATTTGTACATTTTATTTTACTATATTTCCATTTGAGAAATGTAAAGAAACGCTCTTATTTGAAAAATAAATTGGTTTTGAAAGAATTATCAAACTTCTCTGCCTTGTATATCCTGTTGGATATCTTTGGATATCTGTTAGTCATCAACCAGCCTAACCTGCCAATTTCAGAACAGAATCCCCACATCTCTAATGAGACTATGTAAATTCTGAATAATGTCTTCAAGCAGCCAGAGTGGCATTCTCAAAAGTATACAATTTTGGTTGTAATCTATCTCTGAAATCAATGCAAATTTTATCACTAGCTGTAACAGGAATATAGAAATGAGAGCAGTGCTGAAGTCATGGAAACCAACTCTTGGACTCCAGAATGGCATGAACAAAGGAGGAAGTGTGTTTTTCATCCAGCCAGCAGTTAGAAGGCTTTAAGTATTCCAGGCAGTACAGGCGGATGTTTAAAAAGCAAAATTCAAAGGAGAAGAGAAACTAAAGCCCTTTGTTGCTGCACATCCCCTATTAAAAAGCAAAGGTAGCTTGAGGCGAAAAAAAAAAAAAAAGCTATGCTAGGTATGTGTGGGTTATGCAAATGTTTTTTTTCAAAGTCTGTATTTTTTTTTTTCTACCTTGATGTCTTAGATCTAGATTATAAGCCTATCTATGAACTCGTTGCAAAAGAAGGTCAACTAGAATTACGTTTTCTGAAAAAACAAACAATATGTTTGGACAATGTAAGGCAAAATTATATGAAACTGGAGAACTTGAAATACTTACATTAAATGCTGGGATAAGATTCAGTCCATCTGTCTTTAGCATTCACCTAGCTGGTGAAACATTTCTTCTAAAGCAAGTACTTAAATTCTCTGACTAGCCCACAGTGCAAGCAAGGAACCAGAAGGAGACCATGCTAGCATAAATTTAGGAAAAGCTCTTATAAAACTCCTAAAAATTTAGGACCATCTTCGATGTCTAAGTAAACTCTATCCTTCTCTGCATCTTTCTTTTTTTAGTACAGGTCGTTAAATATAGCAAAGAAATCTCTGAAACTTTTTTATTTTCCAAGAGTGTAGTATAAATATTTGTTTGCCTATTTATTTACAGCAAATAATACCTGAAATAGAAATCAGTTACTTGAAAGTTTAGGTTTAAATTGCCTAGCTACCTCCATGCCTTGTTACAATTTAGATCTCAACACTGAATTACTGAAATAAAAGAAATGAAGGCAACTGCAAAATAAGTCAGAAGGATTAATAATCTCCATACACTTTTGTTTCTGTAGGTGGGTATGTATGTATGTATGTATGTATGTATTTATTTATGTCAGTACAGAACAACTGTGAAATGAATGTACCCAAAAAGTACATTCCACTTTTGGAGTATACTGTTGCAGGAAGATCTTTATACACAGGACAAAATTTTGTCATTCACCCTGTAGAGGTCTGTGACATTTTATTTGCACACAGAACTTCCATTGACATGGTACAGAATTCAATGCACCCTTAAAATCCTCCAAGCATGGAAGTTAGAAACCATGGGGAAGGGACCTGTGTATATTAAGGTGAAATACGGGAACTGTTCCCTAAACAAAGGATTGAGAAGTCTATCTTGCTTCATTTTCAGCTTTTTAAAAAAATTTATTTAAACACCAGACAGAACTTGGAGGGACTTACATATATAATAGCCAGTGATGAGGTTTTCTATATTCATAGGTAACGCTTAGGACAAGGTGATCCTCTCAGTGGATGAGGGAAAGGCTATGGATGTTCTCTACGTAGACTTTAGTAAAGCCTTTGAGACTGTTTCCCACAGCATTCTCCTGGAGAAACTGGATTGGACAGGCGTACTCTTCACTGGGTAAAAATCTGGCTGGATGGCCAGGCCCAAAGAGTTGTGGTGACTGGAGTTAAATCCAGTTGGTGGCCAATCACAAGTGATATTCCCCAGGGCTCAGTATTGGGACCAGTTCTTTATGAGTGATCTGGATGAGGGAATCGAGTGCACCCTCAGTAAGTTTGAAGATGACCCCAAGTTGGGCAGGAATGTTGATTTGCTTGAGGGAAGGAAGGCTCTCCAGAGGGATCTGGACAGGCTGGATTGATGGGTCGAGGCCAATGGTATGAGGTTCAGCAAGGCCAAGTGGTGGGTCCTGCACTTGGGTCACAGCAACCCCACTCAGTGCTACAGGCTTGGAGAAGAGTGGCTGGAAAGCTGCCTGGCGGAAAAGGACCTGGGGGTGTTAGTTGACAGCTGGCTGAATGTGAGCCAGCAGTGTGCCCAGGTGGCCAAGAAGGCCAAGAGCATCCTGGCCAGTATCAGGAATAGTGTGGCCAGCAGGACTAGGGAAGAGATCGTCCCCCTGTACTCGGCACTGGTGAGGCCCCGCCTCTAGTACTGTGTTCAGTTTTGGGCCCCTCACTACAAGAAAGACATAGAGGTGCTGGAGCATGTCCAGAGAAGGGCAGTAAAGCTGGTGAGGGGTTTGGACCACAAGTCTTATGAGGAGGGGCTGAGGGACCTGGAGTTGTTCAGCCTGGAGAAAAAGAGGCTGAGGGGAGACCTTACTGCTTTCTACAACTACCTGAAAGGAGGTTGTAGTGAGGTGGGGGTCAGTCTCTTCTCCCAAGTAACAAGCCATAGGAAAAGAGGAAACAGCCTCACGTTGCACCAGGGGAGGTTTAGATTGGATATGAGGAAAAAGTTCTTCACCGAAAGGGTTGTTGAGCACTGGAACGGACTGCCCAGGGTAATGGCTGAGTCATCATCCCTGGAGGTAATAAAAATATGTGTAGATGTAGCACTGAGGGACATGGTTTAGTGGTGGGCTTGGCAGTGTTAGGTTGATGGTTCGACTTGATGATCTTAAAGGTCTTTTCCAATCTAAACAATTCTATGATTCTATGTACATTAACCCTGATTCTGAATTGTGTGGGACACACTGGAGTCAGTGCAAGTAATATGTTTACATATTATGAATTGGGTCCCAAGGAGAAAAATGTGGCTTTGAAATAGCAAAGCTGAATTTCTCTTAGCTGTTGCCATTTGCTTTTAATTTAGAGAAGATGGAAGGAAGTGTAAGGTCACCTGTGATTTTACGGGAGGGTTTCAGTAGCACATTCTTGAAAAATATTTCTGAAATCAGGAAATTAACACATATAGCATCTTGAAAAAATGAAAAATAAATATCAACAAGTACAGCTGGAAGACAGTCACAACGCGAGGGGTTTCAGTTTTGGATGGCCCTATAAAAACAACCCACACTAAATGGTTAAATGGAAAAAAAAATAAGTTCAAGGGTTGCTAACAATGGATGCTGTTGTCATGGAGGAAGAAAGGAGGGATGCCTGGGGCAGGAGACAGAAGGGGACAAGGAGGAGAGCTGCAAGGAAGTAGCTAAAATCTGAGGGAAGGTCTTTGGGGTTGGGAGATGCTCTGAAGAAGGTTTCTTGGTTCATAAAGTTCATTGCCATGGTACTTGAAGTAAAGTAACATACTTTGTAGAAATAGTGAATCAGTTAAAGTGTAAGCTCCCTGTGTGAACTATTAAAGCTTATTTCACATGCTATAGGTTTTAAGCTGTAGTACTTGACTGAGAAGTGCTGTAACTAAATACAGCTTTAATTAGCACTTGAGAGTATGTGGCTGGTGTGAAAACTTCGTTTACACAAACATAACGTAAATAAAAAATATATCTGAAAAATCCCATATTGCTGGGGATATGTTTTACTTTGTCTTCCAGAATGTCCCCAGGTACTTTTCAGAACACTTGATATTTCTGTAACTAATTAAGTACGTAAAGTAGAATCAAAAAGATGCATTTAACTAGAATTTAAATGTTGCTTGATTGACTTGAATAAATATTTCATGCTGGACTCTAGTAACTTAAGTGACACCATAGGCAAAATCTTGTGTAATATCCATTAGGAGATTTACCTTGGGTATTGTCATATGAAAAATCTTCATCCAAGCATAAAAAATGGAAAAGCTCCTATCTTGTAATCAACTCTGACAAACTGAATAGGGCAAACCACCTGTCTCCTAGGACAACCGAAAACCAAAACTCCTATCTGTGTTTTTCCAATACAATGCTTTTGGTTTGCTGCCTAAAGCACAATTTGTTTAGTCAAAAATAACATGTCTTTTGAGCCTTGCTTTTGGGAACGTAAAAGCGGCAACATGTTAAAAAATAGTAAATATGTTTCAGAGATTTGAGGTAAACCACAGATTGATGTTAAAAAGTTCTAAGTGTAAACTGTAGTTTCCAAATAATTGTGGGTCTGTCATAAAGTTAATAACTTTAACATATAAATGAAAGTGTGCAATTCATGTATGAACACAGAAAATGAATTACCGGAGCTGTAATTGTTCAACTGCTAAGTGGCAATATATTATATATAATAGAAGTGTCTGCTATGGGAATATATATTTTTTAATATTAAATAACAAAAAGGCTTATGAACAACATATGGATTTATATTTTTATCTGGGGACAAAGAACCTCAAAGTGCAATGTAAGGTTAACACGGTATTTGTCAAAGACAGTAAACATGTTATATGTTTAAATATTTAATGGAAATACCAGTTTTTAAATGTTATTTTTTATTGGCTCTGAAGCCATATAATTGAAACTTTGATTCTAGAGTTTGAAAACTCTTTTTGTTGGGTAAGAAAAGAATAGTTTCCAGACTTGTTTTGTCTGCTAAGTTTAAACATTTCCAGAGTGATTGGCTAGAACTAAGATTAACCTCATAATTTAAAGAAACTCAGCATCTTGAAAATCATTCTACTTTGTTCAAATGCCAAAGTCTGAGTTAAGGAAGGTGGACTTATGCACTGAAAGATGCAGTTATTGGCACGTATTTCCTTTAAAATCTAATATGAAAGATTTATTTTAAGTGATATAATAGTTGGTCTGTGACTTCTAAAATGAATAAATATGTATAATGTTTTCATTACTACATCTGTTTTATAACTCATCTGCCGTTTTGTGAGCAAAGATTAATGACAGATTATTTTTAAATAATTAGCTTTGTCATGTCATGGTTTATGGGGTGATCTAATACAATATCAGGTTCAGCCCATTGCTTTCCCAGGTAATTGTCTGATAAACCCTTTAATCAGATGACCAAGATCGACACCAATATTAGCCTGTTTCTGGCCTTCTCCATTCCTCTTGGAAATCCGGTTTTGTGTGCATATGTTCATATGCTAATACATCTATACAGTTTAATTTCCATTCATTTCAGTCGAATTACTTGGTCAGTGTGTTTAAGAAATGTCCTTTTACTACAGTAATTCTAGTCACAGATACACAGACATAGGAATCAATGTAAGGATTCCTGTGCTCTAGCAGATGATGGCAGAAAAGTAGAAGTAATGATATAGAAGAAACAGTTTGTAATAGCAGCTCAGTTTTAACCTGACTTGTTCCTTGGAGTTTGGTGATTGCGAATTTGAAGGTCAGGAAAAGATTTTCCAGTTTATCAATAGGAGCAAATTATTTGGGGAAGGGGTGGAGGGACTGCCTTTCCTGTGACAACCTGATGACTTTTTCTTTTTTTTTTTTGATTGGTCACAAGTTTTGCAACTTCTGTGTGCTTCAGAGCACCAAGAAGCACATAACCTTGTCAAATGTTGGACATACGGTTTTGGTATGGATTTATATGATCAGAAGTTTGTTGCCCTATTTCTCCTTTTGCCTACATGCAGAGGCAAAACCTCCTGGTTTTAACTGTATTAGTTTTTTTCTATTTCATTGTTTCTGTGTCCAGACTAACAGGTGTTGGAGAGCATGGACAGACTATTCAGTGTATCCAGTGTTAGCGTTTACACCATTGCCTCATATGATAGTAGTATACATGACAGTCATTCTGATGCAGCAGAATATAAATGGGGCAGTAAATCTATAATTAAAAAAGGAAATAAAAGTAAGTTTCAGGTGTCTGCTGTCAGGTAGCTATTGTGCTTTAAGAAATCTTGGTTTGTCATATGTTTGTATGCACTCTGCAGCCATATAATGAAGAAACAATCCAACGAACAAAACATAAGATGGATAATCAGTCTGGGTGATCAAACTGTTACTCTTACATGCAACTAATGATTACAATTTCACATCTTCTTCCTCCTTGGCTGCAAATCTGTTCATGCAAATTCCATTTAATTGGAAACACTATTACAATTACAATGTATATTTAATTTTGGACACAAAATAAGAATTTTTTTTTCTCTTCAAACCAGTTTGTGCTATTAATTAATGGACAGAGGGTTGATTGCCTCAGATAAATACTTGTGCCACTGCATAAGATATAAAAAATCCCATGATCTAATATTAGCTTTTGCCTTATAAGAATATTGTTTTCCAGGGTTCCTGTGGATTTTCCACATATAGTGGTAGGTAAGGAAATTAGGTTAGCTTTGTGCTTATAATCTTTTATATGAAAATCCTATTGTTTCTGTTTAAGATGTAAGTATTTTAGCTGTCAAGGAGATGGACACTAGATTGTGAAGTAAAAAGTAACAAGATATCAATTCACATCTGTCTTCCTGTGATCAGTGTATACCAGTTGAAACAAAATAAACAAGAATATAAGATTTATTTACCAACAACGTGAAGCTGTGTTCCTGATAAGAAATCTGTCCAATACAAAATACAGTCCAATTATGATCCATAAATTTCCCATAAGGGGACAAATTTTGATAAAAATTAATAAAGCAGTCACTGTGGCTTTGAAAATGTTGTCTTCTTTGTTATTGTAACATAATATCTGGGTTTTTGCATAATTGATAACAATCTGTTTCCTAATGTAAGCGATTCCTTTAGGAAGTTTTCTCTTAGACAATTTCTATATTTTTTTTCCATATCTTTTATCTCAAATCTTATAATTAGATACAGTTGTGTTTACAGGTACAAATCTAGTACACAGATGTCTATCAAATAAATTTATTGGGGGATTCTGTGGAAACTAGGTTGAAAATAAGTTTGTTTGTAATAAATGGCAAAGACCGGAGATCAGAGGTTCAGAGATACCCAACGGAGCTTGGTAATTTATGGAGGGCAGGAGCTTGCCTGAATATTTATATACAGAACTGAATCATCATGTGTAAGTGCATGTTGCTGGCATGATCCTCAACGTCATATAAATGCAGCTGAATAGCTTCACATAGTTTGGTCAAGTTTGTTCTGCAAAAATATCCTGGTACTGCTCTCAGTGTCCTCCAGATTACCATTACGTGTCAACTTGTCATGTTTAAAGGTAGCACTTGCATTTGGATCTGTCCCAAGGTAACAAATGGACTTTGGAGTTCTGAGGCCTGTGGTGCAAAGACACATTTCTAGAGATTCATACTCAGTGTAGAAGAATCACTGCTAAGCCATAAAAAATGATACTTGTAGAGTCAAACTGTCTTTGTCAAGGGCTATGCAAGCGTATGGGTATTATGCTTTCCAGCTCTCCCGATTCTGACTGCTGACTGCTGAGAACCCTGAACCTGCTCTGCATGGGGTTGTCCAATATTTGTCAGAGTTACTAATGAATGCTGAGCTGCTTCCAAGCCTGGCCCCAGATTTGTAAGGTGACATATACACAGAGAATGCCTCGCTAATAAATCCTTTTGGACACATGCTGGCCCACGTCAGACCCAGTTGTATACCCTCGGTAGCAGTGATTCAGTTTATCTGCTGTTCAGACATATGACCCACGGAAAAGTGAGGCTGCAGCATATGGAGAAACCTATTAGTAATACTTGAAAAGCTCTTCTCCTGGATTTCTTAAGCATTCTGCCACGCTTCTTGCAAGAGATTGAGTGCATCTTTTTGAAACCGTGTCAGGAAGTTTTCTCATCTGTACTCTGCAGGATAGCTAGTGTTGTTCTTAACAGTGACTAAAAATATTTTTTACAATGACAGCAGAAATGAAATGGTGTGTCCCACAAATGTTTGTGCTTTTCTGCACTGAAGTGAATGAAAAAAGTGTGTTGGACTACTCGTTTCTTCTCCATTATCTTCTGGGAGCTAATAAATGTCTGAAGTCATAAATAATCTGGTCCTGAACAAATTACTTACTTACTCTTATTCTTCACTTACCTGTTCTATAAGGAACCTAAAAGGCAACTTCTGCTGTTGTCATGCCAAAATGTGGAGTTTCTTTGTTTGCTTTTATGTTTTGCTAAGCTCTGTTGTTGTGGAGTCCACAATGAAGAATCTCTGTTTTCTTACAGAGGTCTGATCCATTGTGGTGATTTTCATATACTTGTGGAAGTTTTATAAATTATATGAAAGTGCATATATAGCTTGGGTATACTGCCAGCATGCATTAGGTGTTCCTTATGACCAGAAATTAAACGAGAGCAAAGTTTGGAGGAGCCAGCCCTGTGATACAGGGCTGAGATAGTACAGATCTTCTTAAAATCTTTTATTTTAAAGTTTGCAGTAGTTTTGCTGTACACTGTCTATGAGCCTTTTGGGCATAAGTAAAGAAGAAGGAACAGCCCAAATAATAATCTATCACATATAGTTATTTGAAACTGAGTAGCAATTATCTCTAATTTAATAAGTGAATTGTCCCACTTCCCTCCTTCCTTTCAAGAGAGTGTTTGTCACTGATTCTTGTGAATTAGGGTTCAGGTGATGTTACCATAGACCATAGGCTGTGTGCAGTTACTGCAGATTGAGTGGTTCTTTTAGAGCAGACAAGAACAATTTCCCTTCCTCACTACAGTAGCAGATGAATTCAATTAACTCATTTTACTAATGAAATATAACAGGAAACAGCTTTAATGCTTAGAATTTGCATATGGTTTTTTTTTTTTGGGTGGGGGAGAATCAAGCAAGTTGTGCTGCTATGGTAGTTTCCTGCCTGTGTTGACCTTGGAGAGAGGAGCAGGTTCTGTATAGAGAGAGAAATTTCTTTCTTTCTTGATCCCTGCAAACTGGTAAGAGGTCTTGTATGTCAAAAGCCTATGGCTGTAAACCAGCTCCAGAGTATCTTTTTTCACATCCTCAGGTGTGACAGGGCCCTAGAACATATTAGATGCTCTGCTGGAGATGAAGCTATAGAGCAAGATAATACAGCATGAGTGAGAAAGCTGCACATCATATTTATCATTTAAAAAAATGTGCAGGTGTAAACAAATTCTGTGTTTGAAATTCTCAGAATTTTCATAGAGCTCTTCTGGCTCCTGGTCATTGTCCTTGACATCCAGCTCTTTTCCGAGTGATGCATTTATCTTACACTGTCAGCTTTCATCATAACAAGTGCTGTAGATCTCACACTTGCAGAGAAAAACCTGAAATGTGTATTCTTATGAAATTATTAACAGATAACACACATAGTTTTATTTCTTTATTAATCTGGGATTGGTACCTTTGCTAGCCTCTTGGTCTTGACTTCTTATTTAGTAAAATAGGTACACGTAGCACTTATCTCCAGCTGTCTCAGGTTTGAATACTGTGTTGCAGCTTCACTTGGGAAATCTTAAGTCTGGCTGTGTTCATGGTATTTCTGAGTTACTTTAATTTTGATGTAGTCTAGTTTTAGTACAGACTGATTTTGATACAATCTGTTCCAAAGATAATAATTAAAAAAAAAATATATTGAAAGTGGTCCCTGGCTTATCATTACCTATCTGAAAACTTATTAATGAACAGTGGGTGAAATCATCCATAAAATTTGCTTTTTGACAGTGGCCAAACAAGAAAAATAGTGTTCAGAAATAATTTTTTACTCTTTCTAGAAAACTACGTATGTTGTAAACAAAGAGGTATGCATTTTACATTTTTCTTTCTAGAAGAACTTCAGGGCAATATTGATTCCATTGTATCATTTTATAGAATTCTGTAAGCAAAATAATATGAAATCTATGTCTGAAACTCTGATTTAGGCAAGATAATTTTTTTATTTCTGATATATGTAGAAAGATAAGTATTTTAAAGAGAACATAAGAGGCAGTTATGTCCCAGTGGGATATTAAGTAAAGCCAGTAAACTGATTTTGTATGTGCAGCATAGTTTCTATACACTCTGTAGGAAATATAACTGTCTAGCACTGAATTTTCTTTTCTCCAATGTTGCTACTGTGAGCTCCAAGAAAATGGTAAATCTTTTTCATCATTTTACTGTTCAAGTTCATCTTGTGGATTTTAATATATTCATTAAATGTAGTTATGACTAGTCAAAGACAAAACCAGTAGGGGATGGTGGGCTGTGATTCCTCAGAGGTTAAATTAAGCCTGTTGAACCCGAAGTTCTATATACATGTTTCAAAGACCGATACTGTCACTTACTCTTCAGAAACGGATGAAATAAGGATATACCACAAGACTGAAATTTCCATAGGGATGCTGTTTTGACAACTGCCAGTACCAGAAACTGTACTTTTTTATCAATATTAAAAAGGATCCATGGGTGTCTGTTTTAGCACAGAACAGTCTTAGAAGTCTAGCGTTGCTTCAGGGTGTAAAAGACTATAAATAAATCTTTACTGAGGATTTGTCTGAATGTATCTGTTTTAGATTGCTATCCAGAATCACATTTTTTTTGAAAGAGGAAAGAAATTCGTCTATAAGTTACTTTAATCACGTAACATATTAAAGGAAGTGATAAATTACTGATAGCAAATAGCTTTGTTTCTGGCATAATGCTGCCTGTCATAACATTTCAAGTATAAAAAAATATAAAAATATAAACAGTACAAATATATATGAAGTATTTCTATGTTTCAACCCCCTTTTGCTTTTGAAACTGATTGATGTCAGTGGTTTGGAACTTTGTCCCAAATGCAGCCTCAAGACTGCCATACAAGTGAATAACCACAGTGACCTAAAGTAATATTGGAAGTGACATGAATGTGAGTTACCCTCTTAGATTCAAAAGTCCTGTCTCCTTTTGGTCTGACTGTGGCATACCAGTATCACGTTGTGCTGCTGTGCTTATGCATCCATGAGCATCTTTTGCAAAATATAAGTAATGACACCACTGTATGTCCTAATTGCTAGAACAGCGCACTGCCCTCCTGTGGGTTCTCACTACTTCTTCATAACGGTACTTCCAGAGGTGTGATCATCACATTCATCCAATACTTCTCATCCAAGATTTAATGTCCACTCAACATTCTCCACTTCTCTCTTCTTCTCCTCTTCTCCAACACTGCACATTTAGACAAGAGCTATGAAACATTTGGCACAAATGTAATGTGATTTGCCTTTGTGCAGTAAACATGAGTGATACGAGCCATTTGCATCAACACTTCTTGTTTCTAAGTCTTGATGTGTCAGCCTGCATCACTGATTCATGTAGCTCTCTCCCAGCTTTTCCTTCTCCCAGGATTTCTTATGACCTCCTAATTCATTTCATTCAGATACTGGTGACCTTGAATCGAAATGATGGATACAGCTTTCTTTTTATTCACTGTAACTTAAATTAACTGTGGTTTCTGGAAAGCAAGAACCTTTCCGTGCTTCCTTATTTCTTTCCTGTGTGTCTGTGGTAGTTCAATTAATATATTGTCTAAAGAGGTATCAAAATCGTAAAGGAATTCTAGTTATGACTGTCTTTGATTTACAATAAGATTAAAGCATTTGAAGATATGGGGATTTGTTATTTTAAATGTAAAGTTTATCGAGATTTATTTCAGTGCAGATTTTGAAGTTACAATTAAAGCCATTTTAAAGTAAAAGATGATTTTTGTGGCCTGGCGTCGTTTGAGTAAGAAAGCAATAGCTTCCAGTATTCAGTTAGAATACTGAAATCCAAGACTGTCAAGTAAGCAAAGTAAATTCCTTTTCAAAAAATGTCTAATAGACATTTAGGGGGATGAGGAGATGAGTTTCCTTCAGAGCGACTGAGAAGAGCAACAGAAAAATCCTATGCCAGTAATTCATAGCAGTTCTTCGGAGGAGAGCCGTTTGTTCGGTTTGGGGTTTTGTGTTTTGTTTTTTTTTTGTTTTGGTTTGTTCCTTTTTTTTTGGGGGGGGGTGTTTTGGGGGGACTGAAACTTTTTTGGAATGTTCAGTGCTGCAAGGGTGTGTACAGTTCATACTTAGTGTGGTCAGGTGTTAGCAGTAATGGGAGATGAAAGCAGTTTGGATGTGTGCATTTTAGCTGATATTTCTCAGGTTAGTTGATCAGCTTAACAATATCTTTAATAATAAATAGATAAAATATATTTGTAGTACTTTAAGTTCTTGGCAGCCCCACAGCTGTTAGGCTGCTGAAAAACAGAACATTCAGATTAAAATTTCCTTATTTAAATCTGCCAGTGTTTGAACTTTACTGTATATTTTTGATGACTTGGGAGGTTTGCTTACTAATTTGGAACTTTGCCTAATGTTTTTGTTAAAATAGAACTTTCTATCTTATAATTAATCTCCTTGTTCTGTATGAACATACAATAAAAGTGCAGAACAAATGAGTACTCAAAATACTAGATGTATAATGAATAGTTAGGGTTTAAACATAACTATTTTCCTGACAAGGACATGGTACTGCTATAAGCAATTGGCTGTCTTACATTATTCTTCTGCCAGGTTCCTTCTTTTTTTTTATAGATTATACAATAAGAAACTGCATACAGTCAGGACTTTTATAACAACACCAAAGGGACTAGTTCATTTCCAAAAACAAGTGAATCTACTTTATTAATTGTTTATTTAAAATTTAAATTCGCTGGTCTTATCTTCGCTTGCATGCAGTGTGAATAAATGAGTTTTCCATATCGATTTATGAATAGAATATCCAGCATGGCTCAGGGGGGGAAAGAACATAGTCCATCTGCTCATGCAGAGTGGCATCTTCCCTTTCTTAATGAAGCCAACCAGTGGATTTAGTCAGCCATGCAGAACTGAATAAAGGCGAATGTGGAGGTAACAAACTAGCTTTCAAGTTCAAGAAAGCCTATGCTTCTCAGAAAGGGAGAGGACTGTTTGACTTTATTACTCATGTTCTTCAATTCACCTGAAATTCTTTTGTACAGATGTGGCTCACCATTTCATTTCATGCTGTCTACATTCTGTAAGGCTGGAAGGGGTTTGTTGTCTCAGTCAATTAGATCTCCCATGTGCAAAAAGAACTTTTCTGTAACATTATGTATTAAGTATAGGTCTAGACTAAGAAATGGTTGCAGTTCTATGGGATGTCCTGTGGTTGCCTGACTTCCATAGTACATCTAGCCAGATGCATATGCACAAACCAGTTTAGAACCTTGTTGAGGAAAACTGATGATTAGGGGTTGACATGTCCCCTATTGCCTTATATTTGTCAGTCAAATTTTTTTATTTATGAAACTGCCCAATGGTTGTCTCATAAATTTGATCCCAAATTAAGATGTGATATTTATGGTGTGGTGTCTCTCCATATCTACCTGACTGTGAAGTATGCCATGAAAACTTGATGTCATATTAAATGGCAGGCCATGTTTTGCATAGGTAAATTCCATCTTCTGTAAGCACTTCCATTTGCGCAAATTATATTTAGTTGTGTAAATCTCAGTGTCACAGAGTCTTAATTTTTTTTTCAAAGCCTCATAATTTGATTTCTTGTATGTTTTGGTGTTATTTGGCTGCGCTTTTCCTGATAGTATCGCTGACTGTAATAAAAAGGCTGTGACACCACTTTGTCAGGTGGCTGATTCTGCAAAAAGGCCCAAATAAAGGGTCATGTTATGTCATCTTATGCAGGTCAAGACACTGCTCTGTATTGAATAGTCATACTACTAGCCTACAACAAAACACTCCTTCAAGAAAACTTGTGGAAATGTAAAGAATAACACGATATAGATTATAATAGTAGTTCCCAGTGAAAAGCAAGGATTTGCTAGACCAGCTACTTTGTCAAATGTCTTTGAAGATGGTTTTTCTTATACTAAATGTGATTAAAAAAAAAGCTGCCTGAAAGAAAACCTCTTCAAAAGTTGGAGTGCTGACATCATGGAGCCACACTGCTATTTCTGACAAAATAGCTCCACTAATTGGAAATCTGTTGTCTTGTTTGAACCAAGTCTTTAATAACTTCCTCCAATGGGCTGGATTATACATGGCTGAAAACACAGCTTCTTCGTTACACCATTTCTAACATTCATAGAGTCATAGAATGGTTTAGGTTGGAAGGGACCTTGAAAATCATCCAGTTCCAACCCCCCTGCTGTGGCCAGGGACACCTCCCACTAGACCAGGTTGATCAAAGCCCCATCCAACCTGGCCTTGAACATTTCCAAGGATGGGGCCTCCACAACTTCTCTGGGCAACCTGTTCCAGTGCCTCACCACCCTCATAGTGAAAATTTTTTCCTAATATCTATTCTTAATCTTCCCTCTTTCAGTTTAAAACCATTCCCCCTTGTCTTATCACTACGTGCCCTTGTAAAAAGTCCCACTCCAGCCTTCTTGTAGGCCCCCTTCTGGAAGGCTGCTATAAGGTCTCCCTGGAGTCTTCTCTTCTCCAGGCTGAACAACCCCAACTCTCTCAGCCTGTCTTCACAGGTGCTCCAGCCCTCTGATCATCTTTGTGGCCCTCTTCTGGACCCGCTCCAACAGGTGTGTGTCCTTCTTATCCTGGAGGCTTTGGAGCTAGACACAATATTCCAGGTGGAGTCTCAAGACCCTTAACCTAACATACTGGAAGGTGGCTCCATGGAAGTATGAGGGGAACTATCACTGCTTCAGAATATGCCCTTAAAATTTGTTCTAGCTGAAATTTACTGTATTGCATGGAAAGCATGACTGAAGCCTAAAATGCAATAACTGCAATACCTATTTCTACCTTAATTATAGCTAGGTTATCTTTTATTTATAGCTAGGATACCTTTTATTGTTGGAGGCATAAGTGGGATTCTTCTTCATTTTACCCATTGCTGTCCGTTTAGTTCCTTACTGATTTATTAATCTATAGTATTTTCTATGGATGATAAGATCATTGGGAGATTATAGTGTGAGATTCCAAGGAGAGCCAATCTGCACAACAGAGCTGAGGAAACATGGATAAACCTAATTTATTGTTTCATTCTTGGTTTAACACCTCTAATGGTTCTTTTTTGATGTGGACATTGTCTACTAGAAAGTGAACAGAGATAATTTTTTGAAGGCTCTTGGAAAGCCAAAAGGGCATGACAGCTTCTTGCTTGGGCCACATTTCCCTTGCAGCTGGCAAGATTTGGAAAGATTTGCTATATTCACAGTTGTCCTACCTCAAACCAGGACACCAGTTATTTCAAAAACTAGTTCAGACAGAGATTAGTGAAACTGTCTGTAGTCTTTCAGACAGAAGTTTCTGTGTTTGATGTAGCAGTATAATTGGATACTCATACAAAACCTATTAAAAAAAAAAAAGGGAAAATAAAAAATGGTTTTGGTCCCTGAAGCTGACTTGTGGCAGTATCTCAAGATAATAAATTACACCTGATTCCAGGAGTGGCTGTGGCAGAGACGAAGGTCAAAAGAGAAAAAAGTCCAAATAATCTGTACAAACTGAAAAAGTTCCATATGTTATAAAATTGTCAAATATTATCAAGATAAATAGAGCTGTTTAACATGTGGAGCAGAGGGAAGCTTTTTTGGTAACGGATGTCCTTCTGAATGGATACCCAGCACTGACTTTCATATGATATGAGGTGTTAAAGTTTATCTGAGAGAAAAACTCAGCTGAAATTCCAGACAAATTCAGAATGTAAATCCGTTCCCTTTTGCTGACGTTTTGGGTTTTCAGTTTAATTTTATTTTAGCAGTACATCACAGCTTCACTTAGGCTGCTATTGCTGATGTGCAAATTCTTTTTCAAAACCCTTCTATTATTACCAGAAGCTTTTCTTATATCTTCTCTACTTGACTTTGAGTATATTTTGTGATGTAAGAAGTAGGGATTTAGAGCTGGATTAATTAATTTGGCTTGAAAACCGGCTTATGGATTTCGATCAGTTAAACAGAATTCCAACATTTATTTTCCTGCTTTAAGAAATCATTATAAAATAATCCAATATTCATACACCATAATTATCATGAAGCTTATTACTGCATATTACTTTTCATCACCAAATATGCAGTTATTTGCATCTCACAGGCAATGAACGGGACAGACAGAAGTTGCTTTCTGATTAACACGAAAGATTGGAGCCTGTCTTCCACTTTAAGTTCAGGTATTCTTGGTTTACAGTCAAATTCTAAGACCACAGACCTATGCCACAGTATTGTTATATTTAAATCTCCTTTTCTGGGTTACAGCGTTCTTGTATCCTTTCCTGCTTTTCAAAGGTGAAGCTAAATGTGCTTTTGATTAATGCTGTTCTCAAATTCTCAGCTCATTTTTTTTCTTAAGCACCAAACAAAGAAAATGCTCTTGTTGCATGTTATTTGACTCCCTTATTTCTTTTTCTGTAGAGATCTTTTTCTGTAAAAATACATTTTAAAATCCATTTTCTGTGCTTTAGTTCGGTCTATGGATACAGTATTTTCTCACCTGTGAGCTGCCAAGCTTGCTGATTTTTGAGTGTTATGTTCTTCTATATATTTCATGTTTATTTTAATTCTGATTTCTCACAAATATACATATTCAACTAGGACCTTTAAAACAAGTTAAAATAGACAATATTAAACTAAAGACATTCCATTTCCTGTTTTCTTCTGAATTATTAGTCATATATCTTTAACATAATTCTTAACTGTACATTCTTTTTGTTTTACCTTGTTTTGCATTCTGAGCAGTAAAAAATTAATATCTTATAGTATTATTTATTGGTCAAACTACCACCTTTATGCTTGTAAGTACAAAAGTACTAGTAGAATGATCACAAAAAGCAACGAATCAGCAGCTCAAATATCTTCTTGAAAAAGAGAAAGCAGCGTTTTAAAAGGCTTCTTGCCCCTTTTTTACTCCTAATATTGTCAGTTGTAGATCTTGCTGTTCATTTAGTTAAATGTGTATATATATACATTTAAGTGTTTTCAGCAAACATAGCCAAAGAGTTTTTACTTACAGTTAGATAAAATAGGCGAGTAAATTTTTAAGTTTTTAGATGAGACTGGAAGTGCAAATGGTTATGGGGACATTGTGTTCATACACAAGTACACTGTTAGCAGGATTAAGCTCGTCTCGGAGTGCCTGTATCGCTGCTGTATTTACTTTAGTGTCATATAGGCCATTGGTTAGCACCTGAATCCCCTCCAATGGTGTAAATAATTTGAAACATCTTGTGCTTGATTTGAAGCCCAGAAAAATCAATTTCTACCTCAGACAGTATTATTTATTTTTGCCCTTCTTTTCTCCTCTTTTTCTCTTTCTGATACTTTAGTAACCTCGGACATTTTGGAGCAAGAGATTGAGATGCCACTTCCACTTAAACTAAGTTGACGCTTCAGGACTTTATAGCCTTCCTTGAACCAGACCGCACTTGGGTGTTGCCAGGCACTGAAAATGTCATTAGTCATAAGGAAAGAAAAAAAATACAGCAGTAGTTTGCTTACTATATCCATTAATTATTTTGACTTTTCACTTAAAATGCAATTCCTCATTATGTTTTTTGAATGGCAAAGTTAAAGACCTTTCCTTCCTACTTGTTGCCCCTCAACCCTGCCAATTTTTTAAATTTTCATTCTATTTCGTGTGATTGCACACAAAAACTCATTAAGCAAAACAGAATAAAAACTTCTGAGTGTAAGGGGAAGAAGAAAGGGCTTTTACCTGGACTCTTCCACTGTCTGTGCTTAGAGGATAGTGTCACAAAAGGTTGAATTACCCAAATGAAAGGGATGTAAATGATGACTGGAGAAAGCACTGGCAGATGGAGGTAAGACTCTCTTACTCTTGCTTTTTGCAAAAAAAAAGAACCAAGCAGGGAATTTTTGGAAATTTGTACTAGATGTCTGCCCTACATCGCTGAATTAAATTTGCTTGACAATACAAAAAAACCCCCATGCGGTTTCTGCTACACTCCCACAGAATTTCTGGTAGCTATTAAATTTGCTACAAAATACAGAGGGCTTTTTAAAATGTTTTCAGCAGGTCATTTATGTAAATGTCTGTTGGAAAGTCTCTTCTGGTTGTAGAACAGGTGAAAAAAAAGGAAAAAAGTTTTCCTTAACCATGCAGCCACAGCTCTTTTATCTTCATCTTTGCAGTCTCCTTTGTTCTGCTGCACTACAGAATTTTTGAAGTACGGTTTTTTGAAGTAGCTCTTTTAGCCATTCTAGTTATAATTAAATGGGTTACTTAAACATGTATGAACTGTTCAGCCTTGCTGTAATGGCTTGTTTACATATAATGTAAACACCTGTAGAAAGAGTTTACGTGGTTTTCCTCTTCATTTCTTTGGTAAAACTAAAAGAACCTAGCAAACACGTCAGCCTTTCTTATGCAGTCAGCATAGCAAACCACACCAAAACCCAGCTCTGAGATGTCAGGAGTTTTTAATATTTCACCAGTTAGGAGCCATAAGCCTTTCCTAGAGGTCCAAAATTAAAGAGATTTTACACTCCACATTTGGGTTTGGAAGAGGAGCTGCTATGATAACATTCTTTTTCTTTTTGTAAGCTCTAAGTAGATATCCCTAATATTTACTGATTTACACAATGGTACTAGAGTTTGTACCTCTCTGTTGTAATTTTCCAGCATTTTATCTTCTCTTGTCCCAAGAGGTCATACGTAAATTAGAACAAAACCTCATGAATTTCAATCTAAACTTTAAGTATCTTTTTACATGATGTCTATTTGGGCCTCTCTTTTTAATACCTAGTACATGCATAATTTGCGTAATAAATCATGATAAAACATTTGTGAAAACTTACATGCTTGCTCATTTAGGTATATTGCAGTAAGACTAAAAGGCTGTTTCTGAAATCAATGATGTCAATTAATCTTTTTTAGATTTATTAAGCACTTCCTAAGGAAGTGCTTTGAAGTGTAGAAACAGACCTAAATATCATGTTGTAACGTATGTTAGGGACAGCTCCATACATAGCTTAAGTTCTTTAACTTAAATTGATAAAATATCTGAACTGAATTCTCATCCATAAATAGAAAAGAAAACTTGATAACAGGTATTTTTAGAATGATGTCAGAAATTGTATTTTCTAAATAAGGTAGTACTGTCACGATAATGATGCTAAAAGTAACAGGATAGAAAAAAAAATAGGAAATATCCATCTGGATTATGTAAGCAGAGGAAGAAGTTGCCAAAACACTGTCATGTAGTCAATTTAATTTCCAAATATTTTTTTATGAATATTCAAGAAAAATTTTTTTAAAGCTGTTTTGATATATACTGTGGTATATCTCACATTACCTAAAAAGGATATTTGGAACTATTTTTCTGAAACATGGGTAGAATTTTTGTGTTCAAATTAGTAGTTCCATATTTTGGTTATTATTAGAGATTATTAGTATATTGGGATAAAAGAATTTGTCTTATGGTATTGTCTCTTACACTTCATAACTTTATGAGAATTACTAAGGTCAGTTATGTAATCATTTTAGCAGCATGAAAAATTAAATTGGACAGACTTACAAGCATATCAAAATCTCCAAAGATTGTCATTAGAAAAGCTGTACGTGCTCCAGACATGAAGCAACTCAAATCTTTTTGTGTGTCGTGGTTTAACCCCAGTAGGCAGGTCAGCCCCATCCAGCCGCTCGCTCACTTCCCCCCCACAGTGGGATGGGGGAGAGAATCAGAAGAGGAAAAGTGAGAAAACTCGTGGGTTGAGGTAAAGACAGTTTAGTAGGTAGAGCAAAAGCTGCACGCACAAGCAAGTAACTTGGGAAAACAAGTGCCGTAACTCCAAATGTCCCCTCTTCCCTGCCATGACCCCCCAGCTTTTATTGCTGAGCATGATGTCATATGGTATGGGGTATCTCTTTGGTCATTTGGGGTGAGCTGTCCTGGCTGTGTCCCCTCCCAACTCCTTGGGCACCCCCAGCCTACTCACCGGTGGGGTGATGTGAAAGCAGAAAAGGCCTTGATGCTGTGCAAGCACTGCTCAGCAATAGCTAAAACATCCCTGGGCTATCAACACCAAAACACAGCGCTATAGGAGTTACTGTGAAGACAATTAACTGTATCCCAGCCAAAACCAGTATACTGTGTTATTCGATAAGTACACTTCACAAGATGCATTCTTTTCTTTATTAGTTTGTGAATTTCTATCTTTAGATTTGAAGTTTCTCAAATGAGAGTTCAAAGCAGTATTAAAGCATTTTTGATGTGTTTATGGCTATTTCTGTATGATATTGCATCATCTTCATGAGATGAAGTTCATGGATGATAAACATTCCAGTTCATCTCTGAAACTCTCTGAAATTTATTTCTGTGTGCCTAACCGATGAGGGGAACATGCAGAATTAATCTGGATATGTGTTTATGCTTATCAAAAAGGGGGTTCTTGCTGTGCTCCCAAACAGAACAGAGGACTGCTGCTGCATAAACTAGTTTTCTCCTTTTAGGTTAGAATTCTACAAAATACGCAACCCGTCATCTGGTTGTTTCCACGCAGGAAAAGAAAATGGCAGCATTGCACATGTTTGTCTTCTTTCAGACCAGTGGACTAGGCTCTTTATTGGCAGCATTCATCAATGTCTGCATTTCTGATTTAATGAATTCTACCTATTGCCGATAAGTGGGAATCTGTTATTCTATTAATAGTTTTTCAGATTCTCTTGAAAGAAAATGGCTAAAATACTGCATTGTGGAACAAAGAGCATATACTTCCAATATTCTCAAAAACTAGAATTTAATATTAAAATGACCTTAGGAATACACTCCCGAACAATGTAGTTTGGTAAGGTTCCTTGAGATAAAGACATGAAAATTAAGAAAAGAAGTCTGAAAACTCAGTTGCCAATTTACAGAAAATTCATAGATAAAGAGTTGATATGGACTTCTAAAGCCTGACTGTGCATGCATTTTCTTGAATAAACTATTGATTTAGGCCTTTAACACAGGTGATTCACTGAAAGGCTCAGCTCTATTCCTTGAAGACCGCTTTCCATATAAAACCAATTTGGAAATTGGAAATTGTTAAATTCACATCAGCAAAAATTTGGTTGAGTAACATTTGTATTAATGTACAATTCTAGCCTTTTCTTGCAATTAAAAGATTGTCACGGCACTTTAGAGTGTTGAAATCCTGTCATTCAGAGAGGCATACCCTGGTGTGGGGTTGTAAGGTGCTATTTGTAAATCCAAGTGGCAAAGCGTGAGCTGACGTTGGCACAAGCACTTAAGAACAATGATAGAGGAAGGTTTTGTTTGTTTTTCTTACACCATATTGTTTTTCCTTCCCATTCTTTGTGTAGCTATCTGTAGATGTTGAGTGATGGCCGCAGCTGATGTCTACAAAGCAGAAAATGCATTTGGAATATAGGCGGTGGCTGGTAGTGGACCAGAGTAATGCAAATAGAAAAGCAAAGATTAATTAACCTACTTGTGGTGTTAAGGCAATATTATTTGTTGGAGGGAGAATAGAAGAAAGGGGATGAAAGGGAGGAGAGCTGAAGAGGCTCTCTGCCTACTGAAGGAGAGAGGCTTCTCTCAAGGTGTGAATGAAAACAGTCTTATTGGGCAGGACTGATAACAGCAGAGATATGATGAGCTGACAAATGGAGGTGTGTTGTTAGACAGCAGTGCCTTTAAACCAAGTTTGGGGGCCTCTATTTATTTGATCATAACGATTGCCGTTATTTCTAGGAGGACTGTGCTGTATTTTCTAGCTTTAATTCTGGTGGGGTTTTCTTGGGTTTCTTTAGGAGCATTTTCAGTTCTGTTCATAGAATCCCAGAATATGAGATTGGAAGGGACCTCAAGGATCATCTTGTCAAACCTTTCTCGGCAAAAGCATAGAATCACAGAATTGTCTAGGTTGGAAGGGACCTTTGAAATCATCAAGTCCAACCATCAACCTAACACTGCCAAAACCCACCACTAAGACATGTCCCTAAGCACCATGTCTACATGTCTTTTAAATACCTCAAGGGATGGCGACTCCACCACTTCCCTGGGCAGCCTGTTCCAATGCTTAACAACCCTTTCTGTGAAGAACTTTTTCCTAATATCCAATGTAAACCTCCCCTGGCACAACTTGAGGCCATTTCCTCTTGTCCTATCGCTTGTTACTAGCAAGAAGAGGTCAACTCCCTCTTCTCTATAACCTCCTTTCAGGTAGTTGTAGAGAGTGGTGTGGTCTCCCCCGAGCCTCCTTTTCTCCAGACTAAACCACCCCAGTTCCCTCAGCCACTCCTCATAAGACTTGTGCATGGTCTAGACAAGATCTTAGAACCTATCTTTTTTTCTTCTACCTGCTTAGAAGCAGAGAAGGTATTTTCAAATGAGTCACAATGGCTTAAAATGGTCAGTAGAATGTGTCTCTCATTAATTCAACACTGGCAGATTAGCTATCTATTTCAATACATAATTGTCTTCATAAATAGCTGATGGTTCTATGTGATTGTGGTCTCTGGTAGTCAGTGCCTCTTCTAGCCAATCAGGAAGATATTTTGGGAATAATTTTGAGAACATCTATGCTTATTCTCATGTATGTTCTGTTTTTCAGTTACCTGTCTCTGTTGCTAGCTATTGTATCAGTGTTGCATATACTGTTGTCAGCAATCTCTGCAGCTGAGATCTCTGCTGAAGAACAACAGGGATCTCTCTCATGTTTATATATCTTAAAAGTATAGTTACCTGCAGTAGAATTCAGCTTTAATTTAAGAACTCCAGAACTGCCCTTCCTATGATTTTCCACTCACAAATCATCTACACGGTCATGCATAGCATAGATGTTACTGAAAGCTCAATCACTACTGAAACAGAATTAGAAAGTACATGTTGAAAGACAGCTGTTGTTCTCAAGGATGTTGTAACATTGACTAATGGAAAAAATTGTTTATAAAAATGTTGAGGAGTGAAAATATTTGTATCGGAGAGGCAAAAGAGCAGAAAAGAAGACGCAGTTGGTTTTCTTTAAACCAATGCATATTCAGTAGAATTCTAGTTGTTAGCATACACAGTTTCTTTATGAAAATTGGGGGGAGGGTACTTGTCAGCTCTTTTATCTTTCAATATTAATCTCCTGAGATTGTTGCTGTTGGCCATTTCAGATCATTAGTCTCATTCTGCCTGAGACAGCCCTGTTGAAATAGAAGGACAGTTTCTGTTGCCTGTAATCCAAGTAAAAGCCATACTCTAGAAGTTAACCTGGTTGTGATATGGAAATAGGTACTCATAACAGCATTCTTTCTGTAATGGGTCAAATGTGAACCACTGATAAATAATACATGGCATGGTGTGCTTCGGCTGCTAGGTGGGGCGTGCGGGGTTGGGACTTGGCTGTCCTGGAGGCAGCAGCTTGTGCTGGGCACCCAGCCACCCTCCACGTTGCAGCCGCGGAGCAGTGGGTAGCAGGCTGAGTGAAGAACTCCCTAAGCTAGGCTGTAGAAAGGCTTGAAAAGTTGGGCAAATCTTAAGTGTGCTACTCATGGAGGACTGATGTCCTTTTCTTGCACAGGGACACATACCTCTGCTCCGAAGCCATTAATTCATTCCTAGAGTTTAACTTCTCTCTCAAGTCAGGCTTTTTTTCTTTTCTTTTTTTTCTTTTGTTCATTTTGGTAGACAATATGAAGTCAGTAAGACAGCATGATGCTCTTACCTCCTCATTTCATACATCACTGTCCTTTACAAATTCCTTCATCCTGGATTCATATTTTTTTCATAAAAGTTGACTGTCCAAATTGATCTAGTATAATCTCTCTCTTTTTATTATCTAATTAAAAAAAAAAGCCTAAAGATATTTTTTGATCAAATGCATAACTTTTAGAGTGTCTAAGTTAGATGGGATTAATCCAAACAGTATAATGCTAAAGCCTCTAAACTTGGCTGTTAACACAGCTTGACAATGTCAAGTAATGTCTACTACTTCCACCTGTGATTCGAGCTTTGTTAGTTTAACTGTATTTGCTTGTGATTCATTGAAAAAAAAGTTGAGGAAAAAAAAATATGTCTTCTGAAGACATAAAAAGCAAGATAATGACAACTCCCCCCACCTGGTTCTTCTGTATGTTTGTGAAAAGGAAAACATGTAATCCTTATATAAATATTTTATATTTTGAAGAAACAAGGGGCCAGTGAAGTTGCAACTATGAGAACAGCTGCTCCTTGGTTTTGTTTTTGTGGTTTTTTTTCCTTAAGTGATAAACTGAAATATTTTACACTCAATTGTTTATTAAATAATAATAATTTGCTTCATCCTAGAAAAAGTCTTTCCCAAATTCTCTTTTTACGTCTGACTTACCGGGTATAAATATTATAGTTCCATAGCAACCCTGAAAGCGCATAGGATCTTTTAATGTTTCATATATATGCACCACAGGAATTTTGCTAATTTTCCTGATTTTATTAACTAGCTGGCTTCATTAATGAGATAGAGAGATGCTAGATGTGATACGGTGAGCTGAAATGAAGACTTATGGCATATTTATTCAAAGATGGCAGAAGATTGTATATATTAATGGAATTGCTTCTTTTTACACTTGCTGATCCAGGTTTAGGAAATTGAAAAGATCGAAGATTGAAATTGTGAGGCACTGCTACAAAATATCCTTATAAAGGAATGAATTCATACTTTCCTTAAGTCCTTTACTTGGGGAACAAAAGGACTTTTTTATGATCACTTTCTGTATCTGCAGTCTGAATCAGCAGAATTTATTTTAAAAGTTTGAAATGTAGAAAAATTTGCATAGTTTATATTAATAAATTTGAAAATATTAATAACATTATTTCTGTTCTTTCCATGTGGAATCTTAAGGCTACATGAATTTCTGTATGATTTGAGACTAAAGCCCCATTTAACCTAAAATCATGTCCTAACAACTGACGGAACTGAAGCTGACAAGAATTTTCTTTTGGCATTTAATATTTTTAATGATTGAATATTTTTGTTTACATTGATTTTTAGAAATAAAATGTCGGCTTTAGATCTGATTGAGAAGGAGGATGTTAACTGGGGTCTTCAGCACTTAAAGCCACTTTTAATTCATACTTGAAATTCACTTTCTGAAAGATTTTCGAAAGTCTGCTGAAGTGAATACTTTGTTATTGGGGGGAGAGGGTGGTGTTGATGACGATCATCTATTGTTATGTGCTTTTAGAACATTAGTTTGGCCATGTTGATATTTTCCCCTTGGCTCCTTGTGGCCTGCTGAGGTGAGATTTTACAGTGCCGGCAACTGAGACCCCACAGCTTCCCCACTGAATTGCCATTGAATTTTAATGGAGAAAGCTGGGGGGTGGTGATTAGCATTGCACCGACGCTGCAGAAAACTTTACCTCCTGTGGCCCCGCAGAGCCGAGGGAAAAGCAGCAGAGAGCAGCATGTCGCTCAGCACAGTGTCATTTGGTGCTGGCTTCCAGGGGTATGTTATATTTAGGGGCAGTTTTAAATAGTGTTGTGCTAGTTCTTGTCACGTTGTTGATATTTTTTGGCTTCATGTGCTCTTTTCTAAGACCATACCGAGAACATACCATGAAGCATACCCAGAAGAGAGCTAGACACCCCATTCCTGGGTTACGCATGTGCCTCATCTCTCTCTCCCTTCCTCTACGCTGAACAGCTTTGAGCAACATCTGTTTGCTGCCTGAAGGCTACTGCTTTTGAGAAAGATTTACTGTAATTGTAACGAGGCTGACAAGGGAAGCAAAAGCACATTTCCTGGGCCCGGTTGTAAGAGATCCTGCATGCGCATTGCAGGATGCTCCCTGCAGTTATAATGTGATGAAAAATGAAAGATGAAATCTCAAATAATGGAAAAGAAAGAAGAGTAAAAGCAGAGGGACTTTCTCTTGGGCCTGTTTGTTTCTAATTCTTTCATCATTTGCCTATACTTCCTCATACATGGGATTTTTTAAGAGGTTTAAATTTTCCTTTTGTAGATACTCTTGTGTATAGCAGTATAAACCCATGAAAATGCAGTTTATGACAAATATTATGTAATTTAAGGACACAAGGTAAATTGGCTTAGGAAATTAGGGAAAACATTTATACCAGTGAATAATTCAACATATGTTTAAGCAAGATTTATAACCATCTGGCACTACCTCAATGAGATACCATAAATTTTGTCTTAAATTCAAAGAATCATCACAAAATGTGTATTGTCTTGTTATTCCAAACAAGATTCCCTGCTTGCTTCAAAAAGAGTAAATGTGAAAAGCATGTCCACAGAAATGTGAAGAATATTTTTAGAAGCCACATCTTTAAGAATGCAGAAATCATTATTGTGTACTTCTGTAATTTTTATGGAGTTTCATAATACTGAATGGCGTAAAGTCTTCTACAACACAACAGTAACTGGCACAGGCTGTTTTCCTCTTAAAGAATTCAAACCAAGTCCCACTGAAGTCAGCCTGAATTTTCCTACAGCTTGCACAGGAAATTTCTTCAAAAATTTTCCTGGAGAGAGGACTTTATCAGGTTCAGAAAGATTACATACAATCTTACTGCTGAGTCACAGCTAAAATAAGTTATCTTCTTTAGACTGAGAAAAGATTTATTAAATCTTTATAGTCTATTTGCAATTAATGCAAAACTCTTAACATACGAACATGTAACAGTTTCTGTTATAATTTGCTGGGACTTTGGATAGCTTGAGATTTATTTTAAATTCTAGTGATTGACACTTCAGTATACTTGCTTTGAGATATATCAGAGGGAAGAAAAGAAATACCTAAATATCTGTATGTTAAAGAAAGGAAAGCAAACTCTTCACGTAGCTACCATGGTAATACAGGCAAATTCCAGTAGACCATGTATACAGACAACCAGACACACATTCATGCTTGGAGTGACTTCCTACAACCACGTAGCTTTGTCTGAAGTCTATGCAGAGATGTGTCTTCTTACAGCTACATGGGATACACCACTTAGCATGGGATGAAGTTTCTCCCACCTGAGAGAGATAAACATAGCAAGTTTTTTCTGATACTTCAAAGAAATATAAATTATTTCCAATCTTGGATAAGTAAGTTCCCAACAAGATACTCAAGTGGTGTAACGTGTATCCTAAGGAATAGATGAAATACTTAAGAATCATTTCAGCTCAAAAGTAGGAACATCTGGCAGTGAAACTTGTCCTGAAGGCTATCTACAATTGCACAGTTTTCAGCTGTGTATCATATTTTTAAATTTAATCTGTCAATGTAATAGCTTCTGCCATATGTGAAGCCAAAGTCCTACGCAAATGACAGTCTCCTTCACTTTGTTCTACTTATTGGGAAGACTGAATACTTCCTTACATATTAGCTGCATTTTCTGATGTAAACCTATAGAAGAGGGAAAAAAACCTCAAACTTTTCAATTAATTCTATTGGAAGTTAGTTTTTAGCGTAAGTCTGGTAGGAATAAAGCACATAATAACCTGGAATCTCAGCTGATTTCAGGTGAGCATAGCTAGTGTCAGTCTTTAGCTACAGAATTGGTAAGATGTCAATAAGAAAACTAGTGGGGTAAAATTGGTTCAGAAATGTGTAACAGCACACATCAAAAATATTAACTTTTCAAAAAACAAGGAAAGAAGAGAAAAGTAAGATACAGAATTTCTGCCCTGTCATTGTCATTAAAAACATGTACTTTAATTTGCTGCATTTTAAATACTGTGGTTCTACGAAGATTCAAAAAATCAAAAATAGGACTTTTTCGGTCTTTTTCTCCATTAAAACAGTATTTATTCACTTGTAGAGACCAGCATTTTCAGCGCCGTTTGACTCAGATAAGGGACAAAAGAGGAGCAAAGCACCTAATCTTATAGAGTTTATGATGTTTCTACTCTTGTACAAAGTAAGTTACTATAAAAAGACGCATCAATCCATGACTTAAAAGTTGAAGATTTTATGAGATAACTATTCACAAACTGCAGATCTGGAAAAAAACTGCATAAATAGTGATTCAATATTTACAGATCCACATTTTACCCTGGAATTTAATATAGGAAATTTCTGAGTCACCAAGAATATTGCTTTATGGTAACTTATGAATAATAGTGAATTATACAGTTAAATCAAGGTCACCTGAAAGATGTTTAACATATTAGTCATAAGATCCATGGTGAAGTTCATTAAACGCATTTATGAACTGCGCCAAATGTGTTCTCTTCACAATGCTACCTTGAAGAATTTATTGCTTGCTAATAAAAACCACCAATATTTGCTAATTACAACATTGTTCTCATTTTTTTTTCTTTTCTTAGTCTTTATGGTCATGTATATTATATATAAATTCACCTGAGATAACTTAGGAACCAAAAATAATTGAAAAATCAAACCCCAGAACTTTCATATCCATTAAAATTATGGGCTTTAATACTGTCTGAAAAAAAAAAAAGGTTCTTGTATCTGGTTTGTTATAGTACTCTAGGTCAAGGATAGCATAAGTGATAGTTCATTGTACAGAGAGCAGTGCAAGACAAGATAAAATATTGTAAATTAGCTATATAGTACAGTGATGATATACCACCATTGCGATACATTGATACCAAGGAATTTATGCATCTGCAGATGAAAAACCTGTGGCAGAGGACTTCTCAAAGGAGAGACAGACTTTGGGTACAAATCCCGTTCCTCTGTTTAAATGTTTTCATTCATTTTGATGTTTATTTAGTATCCATCTCAATATACATATCTTAAACATTCCCAAACCCCAAAAAATCAAACCTAGGCTTCTCCACCTAGGGTGATGCTTCAAGATGAGTCTCAGGTTTCCTGTGGCTGCAGAGTCAGGTTCTCTCTGTGGCTTCATGACCTGCAGTGGGTGAGCAGCAGTCCTTTTTTGACAAAATTGGAATAGCTATTTTAGAGGATAGTGGCTGAGGAATGAAAAATGTGAATTTGAATCCTGTCAAGTTGAGGCAAGAATAGGACCCAGACTCCCACATAGTCTGAGTGTTGTCACCAATAGGCTATTATGCAAATACCCAATGGCACTAAGATATAAAATGACTGTGATTACTGTGCTTTGTGCTGAGCTCAGTGCTATCAGTGCGTGGAAGGTATGTTCAAAGTAGATAAATCAGGTCCAGCTGTGCTGTTCAGTCTGTAAATCCTCTAAAACCTTAGCTGTTCAGATGCTGTCTTCAGTGAAGGTGTCTGATCTGGGAACGTACATTGATGCACCTTTTTGGGGTCAGGGGAAGAGTTGTGATGAAAATTTAAGCACTCCACGATCACGTTTTCCGAACGTCTTAAATTCAGTTTTCTAGATTTTTACATTGGGTTGCTTCAGACCTTTTTTGAGCTGCAGTGGTTCATAACAGTTTACAGTTCAGCAAAAGTTTTTCATCTTAAAGCAAAGCCCTGATATAAAAAGCTGTTTTTCTGTTGATTATTACTGCTGCAGACAATTTGTTTGAAAGACTGGTTGTGCTAGCCAGACAGAAGATTCCTGGTCACTCTGAGGGTGGCCTGCTAGGGAAATGCTACGGGAAGGAAGGAAGTAGGGAATGAACCTTTCCCTGGAATACTTTCCTTGTCACAACAATCTGAAAGGTCAAATGTTTTTGTTTCATAACCTTCCTGGGTTTTCTGTCTCAAATTTGTTCCTTTATTCATTTTCCCTCTTCCCCACTCCCCTTTTTCCTTTTTTTGGGGGGGAAATGACTCTTGTGGGGTTTTTTTGTGTAGCTGGGGGTCTTTTTGATCACTAATGGGCCCAAATAGTGGAAACAGTGAAACAGAGCTGGCTCTGGTTAGGCTTAAGTTATGTTAATGGAGTTCCTCAATTAAGTCTTGATAAATGCGTGTAACTCATGTTGGCTAAATCAGTTTAACCAATTCAATTTAAAATGACAATAAATGTGAGAAAATGAAGAGCTAACCTGGATTTGCTACAACAGGTAGGCTTGCATGAGCTGCCAAGTGAACTACTACTGAAATTACCTTGTCTTCAGTGCTGTTTTACTTAGCCTAAGTAATTAGCCTAACTAATTAGGCTAGTGAACATTAGCTTTTAAAAGCATGCTTTTTTTTTTTTTTTTTTTTTCCCCACNACCTCACATAGGTCCTGGGAGCCTGAAAAACACCAAACTACATGAAAGATATTATATTTGTGTGATGTGTGACTGATAAGGCTTGGTGTTGCTGAACATAACTTGCATAGAATTACCACTTGTGATAAGAAGTTCATTACTTCATTGATAAACTGAAACAGGGTGTAATTATAGCAGAGAAACCTTCAGAACCCTGTTGTATGTTTTGTTGATTTGTTTTCAGAATGACATGTTGAGCTTTCCATGAATATCTAATATACTTTACATGACTTCCACTGGGTAAAAATGGGTTTACTCCAAAGTTCCCCAAACACTGGGACAGGAGGTAGTGCAGGAAGTAATTGGAAGGGCATGAACAGGGCATGCAAGTTATTTCTTATTATAACTTTTGGAAGAAGGGAGTTAAAAGGATACAAAAATTAGTGTTTGCTTGGGAAGGCAGTGCCAGGAAAAATAACTAGATTGTCTCCAGTAGTCAAAAGCCCGGTAGTTTGCACGAGTCTCTACAATACTTGTTAACATTAAGTGAGGAAATATATTTATTCTGCATCTTCCAGGTCCATTATTAATGGAAATAATTTTGTGGACATATCTTCCAAAAAGGCATCTTAGTTTATCCAAATTGCCCAGGCAGCTCTGAGCAGAATTCAGTCCTGCGAGTACCGTAGTACTTCCTTTCATTTTGGTGACAGAGGAAGAAGTGCTTCACAGGGTTTAACAAAACAAATTCTCAGCTTTTAATGCATGGCACTTTGTATGAACTGGTAGCATTTTACTGAGTGCAACAAGAAGGCCACAAAAAAGTTTGACAAGCAGATGAAAATTAGACACACACACACACACACACACACACCCCATCTGTATGTCTATATATTTCTATATCTCTATATACCTATCTATCTCCATATAATGGATTTGTTCAGGAACATGGTTTTCTTTCGAGTGGTCTAACAGTAGACGAGTCATAAGCATCTGCAAGGCATTATTTTAAAGGCACTGCAGTGGATCTTTCAGGCTGATTGGATTGATTTCTTGGGCAGCAGTGTTACCAAATAACCATTAATAATATGCTGTTAAAATTAATAAAACACCATAAGCCAGTTTTAACTTCGAACAGTTCTGTGTTTTGAGGCCTTTAGATTTTCCTCAGGAAGAGAAGTATACGTTGCTACTTAAGAATAGTTTAGTAATATCGTTCAGGATCGTTATCGTTAGTAATATCGTTCAGGAAAGGCACATATCAGTACTTACTCTGTGTCAGTATTTATTCTGACATAGGTAAAACACTTCTTTAACAGTTATACACAGCAAGCGGCATACTTAAGTACAGGCTGACGGTGGAAACAGTTGGGGAACAGACCAGGTGTGAATACGTATTTATTCATAATATGATGTGCTATTATAGATTATTGCGGACACTGATCCTTTCCTTGTGCTGAGTTACGAGCTGTAGGAAAATTATCTTCAACTAAAAAATGAGAAGTGAATATTGCCAACTTAGGTTCTGTAGCAGCTTTATATATGACTTGGTCCTGTTTTGTAACATAGTCCACAGCCTGGTGCACTTTTATTCATCCATGCAGAGGGCTGAATGCAGGCTATACAATTCTCTGTTAAACAAATACACCAGTTTTCATTTAATACTGGCTCTTAAATGACTGCTAAGTAGAACTACTATAATGCTATTAATATGCTGCTAATTAGTATTATGTTCTGACAGAACAAAATAAGAAAATATTAAGACTGTGGAATTAATTCAATTTAACAAACTTATCTTAAAAAAAAAGATTATTTTATTCTGATCATGAAGCAACTTTAATATGACTTCATATGAAAAGTTTGGGGACAATACTTCAGTGAGTTGAAATTTAATACATAGGAGACTTGCGTATTAGCAAGAAGCAGACTATAGAATAAATCTAGGGAGTTAAGTCCTGTTTTATCTTCTCCCATTAACTCTGCTGCAAGCACAAGGGAGCTCAAAATATGATTGCACTATTGATTTGAATACCTGAAGCCTGTGCATTGTCCAGTCAATACTGTATGAAGCCATTAATAAAAAGAGGTCGGATTATCGGGTGTAAGAGCTTGGGAGATATTTTTTTTTTCATAGATAGTTTTGCTTTTCCATGCACAAATATGGAGATCTGATTCAAAGATAATTTAGGATGAATATTTCTGTGTGTTTCTTTCTGTGGGAGCAATAAGCATCTCCTTCCCAGCCCCTTCATTGTGCTGCTAAAAGCATTTGTGAGTTTACCCTGGGAGCGGACTTGAAGTACTGATTGGATTAAAAAAAGAATTTGTTTCTTAGGTTATATTTAATCTGAATTGAAGAATTAATTCAGATTACAATGTTACAAAATTAGTATTGATGTGGACAGGCATATGTGGGGAGCATTGAAACCGGCACTACCTCTATGAGAAATGCTTGAGAATCCATGGTTCTAAACTGATGAAAAGAAATGGATGTTCTCATGAAATATAGCAATTCTTTGAGCTGGGTTTTGGAGGGGAAATATTTTTCAGCAATGCCTGTATTCTGACAACTCAGCTAAAATCTATTTTTTATACCTGTGATCAGGAAATTGTTCTAATATGCAATTACTTTAAAGATTTTTTCAGTTTTTAATTTGCATGTCATCTTTCTTGGTTTTGGTGACATGAAAAAGAAAGCCTTCAGTATGTTGATACACAATGTGCATGCTATCTGGCATGTAAAGGCAGATTTTGTGGGTGAAAACTGGATCTTTATTTGTAAATGAAAAACAGTGCCTCAGTTTTAGGAAGGTCTCACTTTTTTTTCTTTTTTTTTTTAACGACTTGAAACTATTCCAACTGATTCTGCTGTGCCACTCTTCAAACTGACATCTCCATTCTCTTCTGACCTCTTACAGATTTATTTATGTATGTATTTTGGAAAAGCTTCAAAAAGTAGCTTTGGATTAAAGTAGCTCTTGCCATTTCATATGGAAACTAACTTCAGTTGCCAGAGGAGGTTTTTGGACCCAGTGATGTATTATAGATATATAGAATGAAACCGGTATATGTGAACTTGAGAACTATAGTGAACGAAAGGAGTTTATACCGCCAACAGACAAAAGGTGGAAATATACAATTTCTAGTATGAGATGTTGTTATTACTTTACAAAATAATCATCCCTCACCTGTGAATAATTTTCTTTGAGGGAATTTTACCAAGTAATCTCAAAATCTGGGAACTTGAAATTCTTACCTGTGTTTTACAGTAATGTCCACAGTCTCGGTACCCAGGTTGGGTTTGTGTCCTATTCCTAGTTTTTCCTCTGTTTGTTTCCTGTCTCTCCCCCTTCCACCCTAGAGGGGTTAATAGTCTTAGGAGCTTTCCACCTGCTTCATAGATAATTACTCCTTTTCTCACAATTTTCTAATTAATTATTATAAATAGGTTAAACAGAAAATGCAACTTCACATTATGCTCAATACAGTCTTGGTGCAACCCACACTGCAACAGCCTCTGCTGCTTCTCCTGTCCTTGATCATGAGGCCGAGGGTCGAATTTCATTAGTTCCGTGACCTGACGTGAAATTTACTGAAAAATGTTGTTAGCTTTTCACTGAATCAACAAGGCAATGTGATCTCTGGAAACAGCATGAGGGAGGTGGTTGAGGAAAACAGGCCTGCCATTCTACCAGCAGTCTCTTCTTATACTAAGTTAAACATAACATTTGCATCTGGGAAGAACAATCATTTCCAACCTGCATTTAGCTTGGAGTCTCATAATTTTTGGAAAATTTAAATTTTGACCCATTTAAAGAGATCTATAGTCCAAAAGCTCATCTGCGCTTTCCAGCTGTAACTAAACATAATAAAAAATATTACTTCTCCTTACAAAAATTGCTTTTCTTACATTGGAAATCTCTTATTAACTTCTGAGATTTTATATATATTTGTATTTGGGTCTGAGAAGAGATTAAAAACGTATTTGTAGTTATGGGATAAGAGAACAATTATGAATATAAAGAGAGGAAGACAGCAACATTATAGAAAGGACAAAGGATATATATGTGATACAGCAACACATTCATAAGATTGTTTTTGTTAATACTTGCTTCCATCAAATTTTGGACCTGTCTCTTGATATTGATAAAAGGTCATAGACTATTTATTTAATCTTGCATCTCTTATTCAACTGAGTAGTTTTGCTGATGAGAAAAGATCTGCTCAGCAAGCAAGAGCTGATAATAAAGACTGTAGAGTAAGTAGTAACCTTCACAAAAAAACTTGCAGTCTTCCAGAAAAAGTATTAGGCTGGGTACCTATGTCTGCCGTATCTGTGCTCAGAGATAAGAAAAATGTTTTATGACTCAACACAAAAGTTGACCCTAGGTTATTTGGCCTTGTGCTTTAGTCTGAAATCAGCACATTTCATGACTAGAAGAGTATTCACTGAAAGAAAGAAATGTGTATTTATTCAGACATAAAAGAAATATAAAATTTCCCTACATGTAAGAAACTTTAGAAACATGCCAGCTAATCAACTTGAAACATTAAGGCCAAGGGTCTGCCAAAAATCCTCTTCGCTTTGGAAGTTCTGGGACTGATTCAGGGCTCTGAATTCCTCCTTCCTTGTTGTTTCCAGATCCAGAGGTTCAGTTTTGGGTGGGTGGTTGTTGTTTTTTTTTCCCCTTAACAGGTAGTTTGATACTTTCTCCTTAACAAGTCACAGGTTCAAAGCTTCCAAGGTAGTGATAGTAAGTCCTATATGCTGTAGAAACAATATGTTTTATTTAGGATAGTGAAAAACAAGAACCTGAAACATGTAAAAGGAGCCAGTCCTTTCTGTGAAGGGTCCTGTTGCAACCAGAAAGGACCAGGACAACCTCCACCTCCTCAGCAGTGAAAGGGAACTATAGTTCCCTGCTGTCCTACTGTGCAGGCTCCTCAGAGAGTAGAATACATGGTCCCCCTCAAATGATCCTGTGTAATCCTATGAAATTATTGTGAATTCCTGTGTATCACCTGGAGAATGACTGACCCCCATGCCTAGGTGTATCACTCTCTTAAGTTCTTCCTTTATAATCTTCAGCATTTGGTTATCAGAGGGGAAGAGAATGAACTGAGGTTCCACTGGCAAGGAGACAAATAGAGACAGATCCCCTTTCCTGCACAGATGAGTAACTCGCACTGCTGCTTCAGATATCAAAAAACTTACATGCATGATAATTTTAGTGTTAACGTCCAGGCTGAGACACCACAATAGTAATTATGTGGACAGTGCTGTTATGTGGAATTCCATGTAGTCTGCAAAACCACAGCTTGTAGCTACTGTGAAAAGAGTGGTATGTAATATATTACCTTTACCTTCTGTTTTTCACTATATGTTGCAACAGTCAGATGGTGTTATCTGTATTTATGGAGTTTGGAGAAGGAAAAATAAGCTTGGAAAGCTCTTTTAAATCTGGAAGAAGAACAGCATGCTTGCACCCTTTTATCATTAATAGGACAGCAGTACTCGGTATCTTTCCTAAAATTCTCAATACTTTAAAGACTTGAGTATTCATAAGGGATATTCACATTACTGTTTTTGCAAATAACATATTTATGCAGCTTTTCTCAGGCAGGGAATAATTTTCAAACCAAGAATAGTAAGGTACAGTTGAGGAAAAAACTATCACTTTAACAACTTGATCAGAATCTCTTTATACAAAAAATGGTTGAGATACAGAATAACAGAATTGAACTTATAAAATCAAAGTGAACGTAAGAATGGCCTTTTGTATCCTCTTATAAGTCAAAATTAATTGTTTCCTTTTGTTAAAATAAAGACTGATTTCTAGTTTTTGCAACCCTAGAGGATGTGCAGTGATTAATCACTTCCTTGTCCTTGTGTCCCTGTTCAGTTTTATTTAGTTTCATTAATATGGACAGAAGAAATGGCCCAGTTGTTTCTGTTCTGTTTTTTCCTGGGCTTTCAGAGCTTCTGGTTTTGCTGATACTTTGTTCTTATCTCTAGAAATTGAGGCACTTCTCATACTATCAAAATAAGTACGCTTTGCCAGAATTGGAGTGATCTTAATGCCTAACTGCAGTATATAGCAGTGGCAGTAAAATTTAATAAAGAATTTCTTTTTGCAGCCAATTAGAAAGTATTCCTACAAATAAAGAGAGAAGAGTGGGTATAATTTCCCACATGAAAAGCCTATAGAACTCTTTTACATATGAAAACCATTTTATAAATGCAGTTTTTGCTTTCCACATAATCCTGAAAATGTGTGTATATATATATTATATATATATATAAAAATACTTATATTTTTAGCAAGCCTACTACTGCTTCTACTTATAATGTTAAAAAGTTAGATTGCTCAGAATAATGACTGCAGCTATGGTATGCCTTCACATAGCTGAAGCCAAGAGATAAAGCTGCTGCTTCTTTTAAAGAATATAGACAAGAAAAACCAGTATTTAAAAATACAATTAATACAGACTTTCAACTTCTCCCATCAAGGGAGAGCTCCCTGCTTAGTTTGTTAGGTTCTCCATCAGGCTGTGTAAATAATCTTTTTCTTCTTTCTCAACATTAAAGAGTATGTATTCACATATGCATTTTTCTAGAGGCAGTTCTCATAAATGTTTTGTCGATTTACTTAGATGAAGGTGATTTAAAATTCTAATTTTAGAATGAAAAATATTTATTTTGCTTTAAATTAAATCCTATTGCTACTGGTTTGCCAGCAAATAAAGATTTGTAAGGATTTCCCTTTCAGTTTCGATGTACTTAGTAATCATTTTTGTCTCCGTAATTTAGGAAAATAATACCTAATCTTATGGTGTTAATTCCTTTTGCTACAAAGTTTATCATTTCTGGTAAGAAAAATGAATTATAGAAAATTCTCATCAGGGTTTGTCCATTAGATCAAATTAATTCATTATATCAATTTCACAGAGCCCAGAGAAGTACTAAAATATTTTTCAAGAGTAATGGATCAATCCCATACCCAAATTAAGCATATGAAGTTTCCCAGAGAGGGCAATGGAATTACTTGTGTTTTCTAAGTTCAATGCATAGTTATTTAACTATTGCTGAGTTGTAAAGGTGAGGTGGTATTTAGTGTCTTATCAGGTAGCCATGTAAGAGTTAAACATCTAGTCCAATCTCAGTTTGCTAAACAGACAATGGAGAATGACATTTATACGTGATTCATATCTTCATAAGTTTTATATCTAAGGTAAAATGGAATGAATCACACTACTGAAATATTCAGCTATCTCTAAAATGGGAGCCTTGATGACTAGTTTAGATTACATGACTAACCTTGGGTGGTTAAAGTTAAGTGAGAGTAATCCCATCCACTGTGTTTTTACATATAAGCATAATCTGACTTTGTTAAGACTTCTAGAAAACGGGGCTACTGAGTTCAGAGGAAGAATCAAGTCTGTGTTGGATTGATGTATATATAGATGACCACCTTTCTTTCAGTGAAGTTTGAAGAATTTTCTACAAAGCCATAATGGGAAAAATGAAAATATGTAGAACAGGTATGTATGTTGAGGAAGTCTTTAAGAAAATGTTGTAGGATGTTGTCAATTGGTCTGGTAGCTGTAGGATTTTCAGCTTGAAGCAGACTGAAGTCATTTTGAAGCAATGTCTTTAGATTATGTTACAGATGATGAAGAAATGGTGTTTGCAGATATATGACAGAGAAGACATTACTCATGGGGGAGTTTGAATTTCGTGAAATAAAACATGGATGTTAAGTTTGAAATGTGACTTAAAGGGGGCCTACAGGAAAGATGGGGACAAACGTTTTGGTTGGGATAGAACAAGGGGTAATGGTTTTAAACTAAGAGAGGGTAGGTTTAGATTACACATAAGGAACGCATTTTTTTATGATGAGGGTGATGAGACACTGGAACAGGTTGCCCAGAGAGGTGTTTCTTCGTTTTCCTCAATTTGTGTGTGTGTACCCATGCACGCTATGGGGATTCTTGGAGAAGTAAAAACTCTTTTTCTATTAATGATACCATACTCCCCTCCAGTCCAGGACAACTGGAAGCAGCCAGCACAGAGAAGTCACTGACCCTTCTTATGGCTGGGCTGGAACATGTACTATTAATGTGTGAGGATGAGGTACACACTATCTGTTCAGTCACAGAAACCACATGAAGCTTGGCCATGCACACGAAGGCAGGAATCAGTGGAGATACTGTCTGTTCTAAAATTAGAATTCAAACGCAAAATATTGTGTCCTAAGAGACTCTGGTTTAGCTATATTTTCGTACAGATAGCAGAGACATACAGTGACTCCATCTCCCAAACACATCTTAACACAGAAAAAATAATATTTTCCTCTAGTCTTGAGTTTTTGCTGAAGTAGAACTAGATAAAAAAATATATATTATATTTGTATACTCAGGTGAAATAGTAAATTTTAATATTGGTCTAGGAATTGGACGAAAACAGACTTAAAGATGTCATGCCACTCTTGTAAGAAATGGTGCTATTCAACAAAGTAATGAGTAACAGCGACAAGTGCCATAAAAAATGTTACCACTGCAGATACCACTGATGAATACCACATGAAATCAAATCAAAATATTTGTATGAATGGATTTTCATTGAAAATGCTTCTATGGGCAACTGGTTTTGATGCTAAAGAAAGGGGACAAAAAAATATCTCTATGTTAGTAGAAAAATTCGCCGGGCAGGTTAGTAAGAACATCACAGTGTTATCCCAGAGAGAAACTCAGAACCTTCTCACTTGAAGCATTAAAAAACCCTCAAACCGGCATAAGAATATTACATTTATTAAATTTTTCTTTATTTTCAATCTGAAATCTAAACAGTTTTGTTACAAATGACATATAGATTATCAGATCTTACATATAAGCTAAACCTGCAGGAATATCTCACCATCACCTGCCTGCTTATTTTAGAAACACTGATTCAGCCAGACTTCTTAATTGTACAGATACTATGGAAACTTTTACTATTGGGAAATGGAACTTCTGCTAGAGGTGCCCATCTAGTCTTGTTTGCTGTTCTGCACAATTATTTTTATCTTTGTAAGAAGCAAGCTCCTGCCTGTACTTCGGGCATACATTGGTTTCACAGTTCTGACCACACATCATCTATACAGCTTAAGGAAAAATATGTGACTTATGAATCAAAACTAGCTTTGTTCAAGGACTTTGTCAATCATTTCAGCCGCTACCCTTTTTGAAATGTAAATATGTTTGAGGAGTCTCATGTAAGTTTTGCTTCAAGGAATATCTTCTCACCATGCAAACTCAGTATTTCAAGGTTTCAGACACCTTCTCCCACTGTGCAGTTGACTATTATCTAATTATTTCATAACTTGCTGTGTCTTAATTGACTAACTGAAGAGTTAAGCTGTAATACCAAACTTCATTCCTTTGTGAGAAAAATGTGTGTTCTCTCTCTATTATTCATATAGCTTTTTGTCTGTGTGGGAATTGACTTTCAGAAAAATTACTGTGGTGTTTTACTAAACCTTTTTTTGTGGCCTTCTGCAACTTACTACTAGTCCAGCTAGTCCAGTAAGGGAGTTATATCATTGTTATGTGAATGCCAAAATCCAAAATGAAGTTTCCAATATCACTCTACAATTCATAGTGTCTGTAAGTGTATGGCATATTTGGAAGAATGGGCACAAATTAGGCATGCTGTTGCAAACTAATAGATGCTGTTTAGTGAACAGGGTCCATGGAAATTAAGGACCAGGCTGTTAAAGTCGTAGAAACTATTGTTTCTTACTGAACAGAAAGGGTTTATTCATAATAAATTATTGCTTAGTATAGTCTCATGTTGGCAATCTAATTAATGCATATGTAGTCCTTTCACTTGCTTCCTGTTGGGACAAACAATAATAAAAATATTTCATGTAAATATTAGCTCTGTCAAAGCTCACATAGTATCAGTGCCTCATGAGAAGTTTCAAAGTCCTCTGTGTTATAAGTGTACAGTTCAATACATTCAGTAATAACTGCTATCACTATTAATATTGATCAGCTACTATGACTGTTGATCAGCCTTGCTAGTAATAATATATTTTTTTGAATTGTGAAGAAAGGTCTCCCAAAGAAAGGAAACTAAAGTGTGTTAGCTCTGTAAATATTTTACATGAAGGCAATAATATCCAAAGGTTAAGAATGGTTGATACTGTCCTTAACAATGTGCACCTTATTAGTGTCTTCCAATGAAGAAGAGAACAAAGGTGTTAAAGCATAAAAACTATTAATTTGATGTTACTAAAAATCTGACTTGGATAACCTTAGATGCTTTAACCCCAAGATGCTATGGGATATTCACTCTTCAGTGACACCTCTAGGAGAGTAACGTGAAGAGTGTATTGAGTCTGACCAATGTCCATGAGGTCTGGTATCTTATCTACGTCACTTCTAGATGCCAAGAAAAACCAAGAAGTTTATAAGCATACTTTGCAAGATGCACCTTCTTTCTTTTAGATATGTGTGCCTGGGAGACTTCCTTAGCCAGAGGTGGTATCTTTCCTTTTCATAGAATCATAGAATAGTTTGGGTTGGAAGGGACCTTTAAAGGTCATCTAGTCCAAACCCCCTGCAATGAGCAGGGACATTTCCAACTAGATCTGGTTGCTCAGAGCCCCGACCAACCTGATCTTGAATGTTTCCAGGGATGGTGCATCTACCACCTCTCTAGGCAACCTGTGCCAGTGTTTCACAACCCTCACTGTAAAAAAAAAATATTCCTTACCTCTAGTCTAAATCTACCCTCTTCCAGTTTAAAACTGTTACACCTTGTCCTATCACTATACTCCCTGATAAAAAGTCCTTCTCCATCTTTCCTGTAGGCCCCCTTTAAGTACTGGAAGGCCACTATAAGGTCTCCCCAGAGCCTTCTCTTCTCCAGGCTGAACAGCCCCAACTCTCAGCCTGTCCTCATAGGAGAGGTGCTCCAGCCCTTTGGTAATTTTTGTGGCCCTCCTCTGGACCTGCTCCAACAGGTCCATGTCCTTCTTATGTTGGGAACCCCTGAGCTGGACACAGTACTTCAGGTGGGGTCTCACGAGAGTGGAGTAGAGGGTCAGAATCACCTCCCTCGACCTGCTGGCCACACTTCCTTTGGTGCAGCCCAGGATACGGTTGGCCTTCTGGGCTGCGAGCGCACATTGTTAGCTCATGTCCAGTTTTTCTTCCACCAGTACCCTCAAGTCCCTCTCAGCAGGGCTGTTCTCAATCCCTTCATCCCCCAGCCTGTATTAATACCGGTGGTTGCCCCAAACCCAGTGCAGGACCCTGCACTTGGCCTTTTTGAACCTCATGAGGTTCAAACGGGCCCACTCCTAGAGCTTGTCCAGTTGCCTCTGGATGGCATCCCATCCCTCAGGTGTGTCAACTGCACCACTCAGCTTGGTGTTGTCTGCAAACTTGCTGAGGGTTCACTCAATCCCACTGTTAATGTCATTAGTGAAGATACTGAACAATACTGGTCCCAATACAGACCCCTGAGGGGCATCACTTGTCACCATCCATCTGGACATTGAGCCGTTGACCGCTACCCACTGGATGCAACTTTTAAAGTGCTCTTTTACTAATTTCTCTTTTAGTACAGTCTAATTGCTTTCTTGTTGAAATGAATTCCACTGTTTAGTTACACGCTAGGTGAAAGTATATTTCCTTTTGTTTTGAACTTATCAGCAGGTGTTTTGAATAATGAAAACAGAGGAAAGAAAATCAGAACAGAAGAATGCTTTCTCTTACCTTTGTGATACTGTGGACCTCTCCCACTTTCCCTCTAAGCAGTCCCTTTTGCAGGCTAGAAAATTTGAGTCTATTTTATCTCCCTGTATGGAAGCTATTTCATAACTTCAGTCATCCCTATTGTTCTTATCTACACCTTTTCTGATAAGATTGTGGGGTTGAACTTGCACGCAGAACTCAGATTAGACAGCATATGTAGGGCTTAATGATACTTTCTGTTTGTTTCCTCTAACTTTGATAATTTTAAACATTCTGTTAACTTTTTTTTTGACAACTGTAATACTTTTAAACATTCTCTTCACTTATTTTGACTCCAATGGTTTTATGAACACGTTACTTCAACATTCCATCTACTCCACGATAGTTGTCCTGAGTTCTAATAGGTAGTTTAGAGCCCATTGCTACGTGTGGAAAATTGGCCTTTGCTCCGGCATGGCATTACTGTACCTGCGTCAACATGGAATTTCTCAGTATCACAAAGTCTTTCTGCAGCTCTTCACATAGCCTTTCTGTGAAGCAAAGCAGGTGAAATGGCAGCTGAAATTCAATAGCTATTGCATCCATCATGCAACTAAACAGCCAAAGAATCCGGAAAAAGGTTTAACAAATACAGTATATAGACCTTTTCCTTGCACTGTCTTTGATTACTAATGACGTATACACTGTTTTGCCGTAGAAGCATAGAAATATTAAAGTAATTAATAAAGTATCATTAAGAAGATCAGATCCCAGAGTAAATAATAGAATACCTTTACAGAATTGGTATTTGAAAACTGAAGAAAGGAAGGAAGGAGAGAAGAAAGGAAGAGGGAAGGAAGAAAGGTGGATGGTAGAATCAGCATATGTGTTGGAAATTCAGTTAGTGTTATAGTTTACATGATGTGATGTAGCTAGTGAAGACATGCCGGCTTCTATCAACCAAAAATCCACAAAGCGTGACACAGAGACAGTTGGCTTGAAGAGGAAAATGCTGAGATAAATCAAAGTTATTTAATAATATGCCTGTTTTGTTGATGACATTTGCTTTTAGAAATGGCACCAAGAGGATATTTGGGAAGTGTGGGGGGGGGTGTCTTGTGTTCTACAAGTGCTGTGATTGCAACGTGGCTCTACTTTTATACATGACCTTTGACGCTCTCTTTCTGGCTCTAGTTGTTTTAATAGCCAACAGAATCAACAGTTTATAAATGCAAACATGGAAAAATACCTGTTATATCAAATGGCAAGAATCACAAACAATATTTGCTTAAATTTTTAATAATTTATAATAAATGTGGTTGTTCATCACCAAATTGTGATTATAAACTGCAGAATGTATTTTCCAAGTATGCTAATACTTCAGATTTTTCTGTGACATTGTAAGAACATCGTTTGTATGGACTGGATGACTCCAGCTGACAACCATACTGTGAATTATACAGCTTCTTCAAGTATAGGTTACAATGACACAAAAAAGGTATTACAGTTACCGTGTTTTAGCTGAAGCATGAAACAGCATTTGGCTGTTTGTCCAGCAAGCAACTGCAGAAAATTTAATTTTACAGTTTCTGTCACAAAAGCCATATGTTCAGTGTTTTCTGACCTCTTCTCCCTGGTGACAAGTGATAGGACAAGAGGAAACGNATGATCTTAAAGGTCCCTTCCACAGTTTCTGATTCTATGATTCTATGATTCTATGATTCTGTATACATACAATTACATTCCACCCTGAATAAGAAAAAGTCGTAGATAGCAGGGCAAATGGGGCGTCAGGTGTGCTAAGGGTGTGCAAGAGGTGAGCGCTTTCAGAATTTCAAGAGTAAATCACGCAGCTGTAGTCTAATAACTAGTACGATGTGGATTGAATTAATAATTTATAGTTGGTTGTGTAAAAACTGTTGTGTTGGCAAAGTTTTTTACTCATAGGGACAAGAATAATTTTAATCTAGGTAAAGCTTGTTTTATCGTAACTGCTAATTGACTAGTCACCTCAACTAAAATAAACACCTTTTTTTTTCAAATCACTGCTGTTCTTTCTATCTTTTTATGTTTTGTAACAGAAACGGGCCTGTCAGATGAGATGTAAGACAGCAAGACATAATGCGGTCTGATGTAACATGAGTGAAAGCTAACATTTTGCAGTCTTATCCTGCTCTTACTGATGGCCATGAGCAGTCTCCCAAAGGCATGTCTGCTTCTACTGAGCCATGCCAATCGTTTCCCTCTCAGATTTTGTCTCCTTCTGGAAGCAAGCCAGATATGTAATGAATCTGAGCCTGTATGTACAGCGTTGATCCTTCTCTTATGGTAGTCGGTTGAATGCTTGTCATTGACTTCAACGAGAGTATGATCGCACTCCTGGACTCTTCAATAGTCAAATACGTTGCATTATTGTTCAAAAAGGTTAGGATTTCAGGATTAATCCCTTCCACATCCATCACCCCCATACTTCAGCTATTTTAATGAAAGTTAGATGACTTGATTATCAAAAATAGCAAAGCTTTTCTTTTAGGCCTAGAGAAAGAAGAGGCAATGTTGTATTTGTACTTTGCCCAGAAAATTATTGGCATTAGAATACTTATGGAGGAAGAACCATAAGGGTAGCTCCTGTGAGTGGTAAATTAAAAATGTCCTAGAGGAACCCATCTCCATGTCATTTTGTGGAAGCAGTGACTATGAACATCAAAATAGCTTGCAGGTCCAAGGGCAGTTCTGCACCGCAGACCTGGCACTGACATGGCAGATCAGCCTACGTTTCACCCACCCTGGCACAACCAGGTTTAGCAGTGCCAACATGAATAGCGTCTACTTGCTGTGCTTCTTCTGGCTCTCCATTTCCTGTCAGTCACACGAGCTCCTGGGGATGAGTCAGTGATGCAAACGGCTTTTTCTTTTGTACAGTATTTCATGTAAAATGAACATAACAGGATATTGCTTGTAATATTCCCGCAAAGGGTAGATCTCTTCTATCTGTTTCAAATATGCCTTAATCAAGGATTAAAAATCCCTTTGAGCAATCCAGTTCAGAACTAGTCCCTGAGATAGTGCTTGTGTGTTGTGATGTACAGGCAGTATAGAATCATAGAATAACAGAATTGCTGAGTTTGGAAGGGACCTTTAAAATCATCAAGTCAAACCATTAACCTAACCTGACAAAACCAGGGGAGAGGCTGGATGAAAAGACCTGAAGGAGCCTAAGTTCAGTTTCTGGAATTTCATGAGCTTCATCTCGCATAAATAGTTGAATATTTGGGTGATTTTTCAATTTGGTATTTCAGAAAAGCATCCACCATAATTCTATAGGAAACAATTTTGTAGTATAGGCAAACCAGCTCTTAGAAGTACAGTATCTCATGAAGTGTTGCATTGTTAGGAGAAATAATTTCTCTAAGTATGTAATATCATAAATATCCTCTTGCATACTTTACAGTTCCAATTTGTACTGTCATCTAAGTTTCTTAATTTATTTGAATTCAGTTCATTGTTTAAACTGTTATTTCTGTAACTTATCTGAATCATGTGCATAGGCTGAATGTATTTAATTAGCAAACAGATATACTTTATACACTATTTAAAAAATATTATTCTAATCACCTGTACCTTAAAGCAAACATTAATTGCATTTTTGTCACAACTTTACTTGCCATTATTTACAAATCTAAATAATTGCTTGAGATATGCACAATGGAAAACATAAAACCGAAACGTCGCATTTAGTATGGGAGAAATAAAACACGATCTTATGTAGATATAGAAAAAGATCTTATTCTTTAGTCATTTACACCAGTATGAACTGGGGGCACCAAATCAGATTGGCAGCATTTGAATTGGTGTAGATAAGTCCAAAGGATTCAGAACAATGCTGAATCACACCTATAGTTACTCACACAATTGTGTTTGTTATTGATTCTACAAGGTGCTGGTTAGCTACTCCATTCGGAATATTGCTGTGCATCAATGTCAGATACTGATATCATGACTCGGGCACAGGAGCTGCATCACCCTCCATTCCATCCCATTGCCCCATTAAAATCAGTAATTACTTTAATACTGATGTGCAAACATATCAGTACGATACAAAACATAAGGTACTAAATTTCCTGTGGTTACGATTATTAGAACACATCATTTCAGTTCCAGTCATGAATGTCTCAGGCAGCTGTACTTTGAATTTGTAACCTCCAGGGAATATGTGTCTGTTGCATCATTCCCACCCTGGTAATGTTAATGAATGTCATAGGTTGTGTATGTTTTGCGTGTGTAAATTTATTAACATCAGAAGTGCAATGAAATTCATATTTTACACATGCCTGTGTTGACATTCTACCTATATTTTGATTTTTGATAGAAGAATTCTTCTTTCTTATATGTGCATTGAATAGGATGGTAGTGCCCGTATTCTGATTTATATAAAATACAAATCTAAATAAGAAGCAAAATTATGTGTATGGAAATAATATACCTGTCAAGAGGAATCTTTCATGATTTCTTGCAGTAGATCCGTAAAATATAATTCTTTTTTAATGTGAAAGCTAAAATTCTTCCTGCAAAGTGCCTTTGTATTAAAAAGGTGATTGTTTTAACACTAAAATCTAATGTAATGTCATCTGATCTTTCTAAATTCAATTCTAAAAATAACTCTTCCATCTTTGATAATGAAACTTCTCTAATGACTTCTGAAGAATTTATTGCCACTCGTTCTCTTTCCTCAAGTTGTAACTTAGCAATGTAATTTGGAAGATAGTATTTTTCCTTCTCAGTTGATGTCAGTTGACTCTGTATGGTTAATTAAAGCATGCTGAACTAAAAAGTTCTGTTTTAAATGCAAAGAAAGCATGAATTAAAGTAGCAGAGATTAAAAACAATTGAAACCTTTTCTGGACTGATTCTATGGTCACACACAGACAAAAAATGCTGGAAAGCCTGCTGGATAACAGAAGTGATGCACAAAGTAGTAACTGTCAAGGAAGAAAAGGTAGTTAAAGTAGATGATGCTCATGGAGCAGTTATAATGAGACAAATAGATTTTTCCCAGTTTTCAGAACTGGACTTTTTGACAATATGCTCTTTTAGTAGCAATATAAAACCAAACAGCTTGAACTGTGTTACGCTCCTCAGCCTCATGATGTAGGCATGCAGTGACAAAGACGGTAATAAAAAAGCCTGCTGTAAGATCCTGATATGTGAGCAAGGCTGTCAGTGAAGTGGTCTGGGAGAGTGGCATCAATAAAAAATGAAAGTCAAAGTGACAATACTGAAGTGCTCAGATTTGGTACAGACAGTTATCCTGTGTGTTGCAGGAGTCTGGCAGAAGGAAAATAAAGAAGTCCTTAGAGTAGCTTGACTACAGTTGAGTTGCTCTTATTCTAGTGAAGCTCAGAAGAGAATTTGGATTATTGTCTCAGTATTTCACAAACAATGAAATCGGTACTTTCCTTTTATTTACCTGAGCTATACCGTACTCTCTCATTCTACTAGTTGTTGCTAAGCAACTGTAACAGTAACAGTGATGTTTACCTAAAAGCCTCAATTTATTTTGCTTTATTTTAGAAAAGTAAATAAATAAAATCCACCCTGTCCTCAGTGATCTCCATCTGCAGAATGAGTTTGCATCTATGAAGAACAGTCTTGTTTTAAAGGGCACTAAAACTGTCTTTAGCTCAGCATTTCACAATATAGGATCTTACCCTCTGCAAAAGAACTTTTTTCAACATCTCCTACATATTTCAGATCTGCTACACAACTTGCATTCTTTTCCTCTCTTTTTAATGCATTTTCTTTCCTTCATTTTGATGAATCTTAAACATAATTGGAGTAAATGCAAAGGAAGAACAAAGAGAATTTGGAGAACTTTGCTTTATTGGGCTAAAATCATTACTTTTGAAAGAAAGGGAATAAAACATCTTCATATAATCTAGTTGCTTTTAACTAAGAACTTACTGCTTTGTCAGAAGGAAGGACTGTCAAGCTGTAGCCTTGAGAGAGCAATTATGGTATTAATTTTTTTTTTTGTCTCTACTAGCCAGTGGCACTGAATTGATAGTGTTGTAGGCTGGATTTTTAAAAAAGCATTAAAAGTCCTTAAAAAAATGTTTTTAATTGAATTGATAGTGTTGTAGGCTGGATTTTTAAAAAAGCATTAAAAGCCCTTAAAAAAATGTTTTCCTGCAGAGAAACATATTTTGCTGCATTTTATTTCCCCATTAACTTGTGTGAATACTGATTTATTGGTCGTTTTGGACATTCCAGTATTGAAACAGGAACATGAAATATCTTTTTCTCAATTTGTAATGGCAACGTAATCTGGCTGATGTATAATACGCGTTTCAGCATTGAAAACTTCATTAAAATAAAGAAAAAACTTCCACACACCAGCAATTAAGATGTTTTGCTCTGGTACACAGCAAAGCTACCATTATGGCAGGATTTGTTTCGGAACTTCATGCTGAATAGTAATATTAATCTTTAACCTTCAGGATGATTTAATTTCACTTCACTGTTGGATAAAGGCTTACATATACATAGGAAATTGCGCACAAAGCTATTGCCTGACTCTCAAAGTAGTAATCTGAGACTAAAAATTTTACACTAGCTTTTCTGTTTCATCAACACAATCAATGAATATATATCCTGCGACTAGAAGTAAGGTCTGAATTTAAAATATTTTATAGACTGATGAAGTTGCAGTCACTTTGCGAATGTCTGCATCAGAATTCAAGGTTATTACATGCATTCTAGCATTTACCAACCGTTCATCTCATGTGAGATGGACCTAGTGGAGGTTCTAGACTGGTAACAGACAAAAATTGCAGGGTTTGAATGGATCTGTATTTAAAGGAAATCAATCTAAATTTTGCAATTTAGTTGCCATTTTTTCTCTATTTTTAGCTTTAGCTGTCAAGCTGCAGAATATTTAACGATTCGGGGGCAATTGACTGTGTTAGGAAGGGTTGAATCTGACAGCTGACAGAGGTGAGGCTGCCCCATCTCCGTGCCCCAGACGCAGGCAGTGTGGCTAAGCTGGCCACACAGGTTAAAACAGAGGTGGACACACTCAGCACTCGTATGAATTCAGGCGGCACCAATGGCCCCATCCGGTTTCCCATCTCTGGCTGAGCAGGATGGAGATCCAAACACACACACACACACACACACACACACGCAGAGCTGACCAGAACTCCCCTGGTCCCCAGTAGTCACTCACCTGTGGTCTCATCTTTGGAGGAACCCCCGTGGGGGCACAGCCAGACAGGCCACTATTTACACGTGACCAGCTCTTTTCCCCTCGCCCCTCTGTTTTCCCACAGTTGTTTCTCCCCAAATCACCTAAATCCATCCCCTTCCTCCCTCTGGTTCCACCCCTAACATAATACATCTTGTGCCATCCCAAAATGCTCTTCCCCAGCATCCCATAATATCCCACACCTCAGGCAGCAACCCCACCATTCCTGAAGTGGATCTGGACCTGCACCTCTTGGCCCGTCATGGCCATATCTGGGCATCATATCTGGGCACTGGGGCTGAGGCTTTCTTGGGAGAACCCTGGAAGACTTTGGACAAGGGCCTCCCTTCCTCTTTGTCGTTCCTTCAGGTTCCTACCTGCCCTGGGACCCTGTGCTCCTCCAGGTGTGTGGAGATGGGCCTGCCATGGGCTGATGGCTCCTGGCATGGGCCTGGGAGGAGCTGGGGCAGGGTGGTGCTTGGGCTTCCCCATCTGCCATTGTCTTTTTGTGCTCCTTTCACAGAATCACAGAATCTACTAGATTGGAAAAGACCTGTAAGATCATTTTATCATATAAATTAGCAGATCGTTATTAATTATTTCAGATCAAATAAGTTTAAAACAATTTCTCACTACTGCTCTTTAAATGAACTACTTTTTGCGGGTCTTGCAAAAACATAACATCGTAAGTAAATTGACACTGTTCTCATTTCACGTTGGGCTGGGACTGTCTTGAATATATTTAAATATCTGTAGTACTGAAGCTTTGCGGCACCGGTTCTCCCTGAGGTTGAAAGGCGACGGTGGGCACAGCAAGCAGACACTGGCGCGGCGCAGGCGGCCGCTTCCTGACATCTTTGTGCTGTCGCGGCCGGCCGGGGCGTACTTCAGTTTTGCCGGCAAAGACTGTGGCTTGCAGCTGTGAATAAATCTTCAGTGACACCTAAATTAAAAAGAACGTGGTACTTTCTGATTTGGTTAATTCCTTGGAAAGTGCCTTCTAATGGTGTTGTGTGGTTTACGTGATAATTGATTTTTAAAGGCCTCTGAAGTAGCCAAATGCTGTTTAAAACAGTCCGCAGAAAATGGTGCCTTTGCCTCTCTGGCCATTTGACATTTCTGTTCTTGATTAAAAATTAATTTAGGAAATAACAATTTTATTTGGTAGTAGCATTGTCAGAAGATAGCTTCGGGTTGTACTAGTGAGGCAGAAGCGATACGGGCCCGGTGCAGAGCACGGCCAGTCGGCGGCAGGGGCTGGTGTGGGCCTGCAGGCCTCGGCAGAGGCGGGAAGCACCGGGAGCTTACAGGGGACATCTACAAAGGTAGCATATTACAGTGCAAAAGAAAAGAAAAAGGGTTGGTTACAACTAGGTGTGCAACCACCTGTTTATGCCTTACAGCTATCTGCTGCTCCACCATCTCAACTGGTGCCAGCAGCAATTCAAATCTGTAGTTACCTGTTGTAGTTCAAGAGGAAATCTTTTCTGTTCTACGTATCTCTAACACATCTTTGCACTATCAGGCAGTTTTGGTTTTAACCTTTATTGTTAAGTCATATTTGCAAAACTGTTGCTGTCATGAGCTTTGCTGCTCAAAGTCATTTAAGTTGGGGCTAATACTTACTGCAATATCAAAGTTCTTGCAAGTGTGCATGTACATGAGTTAGAGGGGTCATAATCACAAACGTGAGGTGCTCTGGGGACCTGAGAGATGCGCGTTTGAATTTTCTGTGCAGGAGAGAGAATTTAAAATCTGTGAGGGCTCTAACCATCAGCTTTTATAATTAAGGCCTCACAAATAAGGATAGAAGAGAGATGATGGAGTCAGGGATTTATCCTATTATATATGCTGTTTTGTGCAGACTTACAGAGGCAGCTAATGCCAAGGCAAGGCAGGTGAAGGCATGTGTTTCAGCAAGATCCCAGTAAGATTTAGGGGCTGCTGGGCCCTCTCTGAAGTCTTTCCTGGAAATAAAACATCAGTGTCCAAGAGCATTGCAGGCCAACATTGTAAAACTGAAAATTATTCTTCTTTTGAACACAGCTGGAGCAAGTAGCCTGCAAGACAGCCTTGCTGGGCCAATAGATACTCAGAATATACAGGGAAGATTAAAGAAGACAGCAAAACTTATATATGTTTTGTTATTCCCATGCCTGAACTGTTCTTTGTGGGGAATTGCATCTGTTTAAAGCTGAAAAACTGATAGAACAGGTTATGGAACAAACAGACAAAATAAACAGTAATGTCACAAGCACCATGTGTTATATAGAGTTTAAAAGACAGTCAAGGAAAAAAATTGCTGTGCTGCTAATGTAGTCTCTAGCTTCAATTCACCTGAGATGCCCATATTTAAAAGGGATCGAGGGTAGTTAAGGAACTAAAAACTGAAACACCTGAAACTTGTGTTAGGAAACTATATTAAAGAAGAGAATTGATTGCCAATATGATATATATGATATATGGAAGAAGAATCAAGGTTTTATTTTAAAGCTGTATGCTTTTCAAACCTATTTGAGTTCTCCGAACGAGTCAGCCTGAATATGGATAAAGGTGATCAGAATTTCCAAAAGACATTTTCAATGTCTTTGAAAGGCTCCCCAGTAAAGACTGTAAAGGAAGCAAATCAGGCAAGAAAGCCTGTACATTGCTAAAAAGTTGGCTAAAAGTTGTGCCTCAAAGATAGGAGAAAATGTCCAGTTTTTACAATGAAAGGAGTCACTGTGGCATTGCAGAGTTGTCTGTGCTGGCATCTGGGTTGTTCAGCACACTCATAAATAATCTGCAAAATGGGGTAAACCATGAAGCGACCGTGGTGATAGGAAGTTATTAGTTAATGGAAACAAGGACCAATTGTGAAGAATTCCAAAAAAGGCCTTATGTGACCAAGTAAGGGGATGTTGAAGTAGTTGTTGAAATTCAGAGTACATGAATGTGATGTGATGCACATAGTTACAAACTATAGGAAATCTAGAGAGGAAAAAAACAATAATTCCTAATTTTCCGTGTAAAATGACAGGCTCTAACCTCACTGTAATTCTGGAGGAAAGGAATCTTGGTTATAATACATAGTCCTATAAAAATGTCAAGGTAATGCTTACCTTAGCAAAAGAACAGATCAAATTAGTAGCAGAACAGACAGGGGATTAAAAATATCACTGTATAAACGATGTGTATACATTTTCAATATTACAAGAACTTCTGGTATCCCTGTCTCATGAAGTGTATAACAAAGCTGCAAAAGGTTCAGAGAAAGGTGATAAAATGGCTTTAGTACAAAGAACAGCTATGTAAAGTAGAACTTTTGAACTTGAAAAAAAAAAGAAGCTGGGACATGATAAAGGTCAATAAGATGGTAAGTGGCATAGAAAGCATCAATAAGAATCATCTGTATGTTCACTTTTCGTACAAAACCTTAGTGGGGCATCAAATGAACCTAACAGATGGTAGCTGCTGAACAAACACACAGAAGGGGTTTCCATGTTTTAGGATTCCCTCTACAATACGTTAAAGATCTAGAAGTTAGTATAGACTTGGAGGATGACTGGATGAGTTCATGGAAAAGAAATCTATGAAGGGTTATTAAAAAGAAAGACAAGTGTGTGCCTTTTAAGAAATCCCTGAGATGCAGATCTTGAAGGGGAGGGGAGTTTTCTGGCAAAGTCCTTCCCAGGTACATCCTTTGGCTTTCTGTTGGAGAAAAGATACAGAGCTGAATAAGCCTTTGATCTGGCTGAGCACAGCTGTTCTCATTTACTTGCTAATTAAACTTACTAATAAAACTGTAACTCGTATTAGAATCTACTTTAAAGAATGAGGGAACTACAATCTTGCTAGACATCTCTTCTAAGCCTCACTACTAGGTGCTGCGTTCCTCTAGCTGCAAAATGAAAGATGCTACTCGCAGTCACAACAAAAATAAATCTGACTTCATTTTCATTATCATGATTGTTCAAAATATCTTTAGCATCACTGAATTTGTTACAGTTAGTTTTAGTCCATTTTATAGTTTGCTTGTTCAAAATACATATTTCTTGCAAAAATTGCTTTCTATATAAATACGTATATGTATGTGTATATATATACACATCTGTATATATGTATAAATACATCAGTCTTCCACAGAATACCTTCTGAAGTACAAGAAGAGGAGTAGTTGTCCTTTTGCTTGTTTCTTGTAGAAGCATTTGAAACTTGAAAAATCAATAAATCTGTGCTTTGCTTATTCAAATTATTAGATACTGGTAAACGTAGCAGGGGGAGTGGGATGATAAACATAGTAATGATAAATATAAAGGCCAAGGAAAATAAAAGTTCCATTTTTAGAAAATATTTTCATGGAATCATAGAATACCAGGTTGGAAGGGACCTCATGGTCCAACTTTTCTTGTCAAAAGCATGTTCTAGACAAGACAGCCCAGCACCCTGTCCAGCTGAATCTTAAAAGTGTCCAGTGATGGGGAATTTACCACTTCTCCAAGGAGATTATTCCAGTGGCTGATTGTTCTCATTGTGAGAAAAAAATCCTCTTGTGTCTAATCTGGACCTCCCCAGGAGCAACTTTTACCCATTACCCCTCATCTTTTCCATGGGACTCCTTGTAAAAGGGAAGTCTCCATCTTCTTTGTAGCCACCCTTTAAATACTGGAACATGGTGATAAGGTCTCCCCTAAGCCTTCTTTTCTCAAGGCTGAGTTTTTATGTTTGTATTTTGTGAGGTTTATTCAAAATCTTCTGGCAAAGCAGTACTTAAATTCTACTGATTCTTAGTGATTCTACCACCCATTTGACCTCAGTGTTTAAGAGAAAATTGCAGTGGTTTAAGCTTTCTTGCTGAGCACTCACTTTGGGGTCGCAACTGAGAAATGTTGAGCCTGAGGAGGTGCAAATAGGGCTGGTACAGGGTACACAAAGAACCTTTCTAAGATAAAGTAAGGCTGAAATCAATGTAAATAATTTTCACCTACAAGCCAAGAGCATCAGTTTTCTTAAATCACACTTTTTATATCATAAAGTTAAAATAGCTGTCCTGAAATATCTTCCACAGACAACATATGACAGAAAATTAATGCTAACAGTGTATTTTATATTCATATAAACAACGATGTGGTGTCATACTAATAAAATTTTGGCAGTCTAATACACCTTTAATATTAAAATAATTCAGTGTACTGATATTGTACTCAATCAATGACTGCACGTCTTTTGAAAAATGGCAACATTTGTTTTTTTATTTGACACAAGGGCCAGAGCTAAAGTGAATTGTATGGGTAGATATTAATTTAGGGTGTATTCAGCTGTGTTCAGCCTACATTCTCTTCTCTGCTTACATTTAGCGCAGCAGAACTACTCTGCTGATATTAATTTCCTTTTAATAGATTTGTGTCGGTATGTTCAGTTTATTTATTTGTTCTTATTTCTTTCTGAATTCCCTGGACTTTGTTTACACTTTCTTCTAGTAAGGCACCCATAAGAAACAAAGTATTCTTAATTGATCTCATTGGTGTCCTCTAACTGGTCTGTGGTGTCTCTGCAGTCAGAAACTGCATTTTTTTTTGTGGGATATTGCATTGCCAACTCCTGTCTAATTTGCTGCCGCCTGTCACCCATAAGTGTCTTCATTCCTGCTCTCCAAGTATATCCTCCTACTAATCTCTCTTAAGTGATTTGATGCTGAGTTTACTCCTTGGCAGAGGTGTAATATTTGACAGTTCTGAAGGTTTTAGACTTACATATATTGACAAAATAGGTATTATTCAGATAGCAGCTGATCCTTTCCCCCAATATTGCTCCGTTAACATACGTCATGCCTTAACCGGGCAGGGACAGATCTAGAAGGATGTCAGTTTTCTGGGCCTGCACAGCTCTTAAAGTCTCTTTGAGTATTGCTTAGTTCAGAAGAGAGATCCTCTTTGCAATTGTCAGTGTGCAGCAATGAGATTGCTAGGAGTTAATCGTGTATTAAATTTCTTCTAGGATTTTTATTGGGGTTTTTACTGAATGCTAAGTAAAAAAGTATGTATTTATATATATGCATATAAAATTAAGAGCAAACCTAAAAAGCATTTAGTAATCATTTTCCAGTAATCATTTTCCTTTATGATTCTCCTTTGCCTCGTGTTTCTTGGGTACAAAGGGAATAGGCAGCACGTTTATGAATAGTTTCAGAACTGGAGGGATATATATATAGGAGGGCAAAAGTAAACAGGAGAAAGAAAGGGCTGTAGATGGTAAGAAATGCGTAAGTTAAACTGGGGTAAAGTGTTGGCTGCCTTGTTTATCGTTAAAGTTTATTTTTCAAGAGAATAATGCACAATAACTTGAATTTATAGTAAGGAGTACAAAACACCTTTTGGAATAAAACTGGAAGCAATCACTGGCAGTTGCAAAAACTTCTGCTAGTAGGTAGCAAGTGCCTCTGTAAGGAGACTGCTGATCTGTGGCCATTTTGGGAGCAGGAGGGCTCACTTACTACCCCAGCAACAGTCAGTTTTACCTTAAACCAGCTCTAGGGTTTTCCTAAGCGATTGGGGAGGTAATTTGTTTGTCTCCCTGGAAGTCAAAAATGTAGTTAATGTATTTACATACAGTGTATTATGTTCTTTATACACCAGAATTACAAATTTCTGCTCCTAAAAGGTGGTTCTGTGTTTGATAGGTTTTAGACAAATTGCGAACTTCCACTTGATAGCTCTCCTCTTTCAAAGCAGCCCTTTCACACCGAGTGGTAGGAAAGCTGCCGTGCAGCACGGCTTGCAGGGGTGCTTGATTTACACAAACCAATTTCTGGACGTTGGTGACATGAAGTAGCTCATTAGAGTATTAGTGTGGTGGGCTGTCACTATAATTTTCATTTTCTGTCTTCAGACATTATTTCTGTAGTAATTAAATTATTTTAAATTGCTTGTGACATTTGTATGACATTTCCCTTGTGGTTGTCGGAAGAGGAATACAATGCAAAGTGCCTGCAAGAATGCTGACAAGTTCCAGTGAACAGTCCATAGCTGAAACTTTCATGCTAAATTCATGGTGTAATAGGTTCCCTCTTCAGGAATGTTTAATAATACCAATGTGAATCAACTGGTAGATATACAAGAGAAGATTTTTACTTTAAAGGCCTCCTGAATCCCCATAGCCTTTTTATCTATTCATTAGATTTTTGTTATATTTCAAATTTAGTAGAAAATGATTACTTATTAGTTCTTTAGTTTTAGCAGCAAATCCCTTTTATTAAATCCATTTTATTAAGATTTAGAAACCTCCCACAAGCATTTGACAGCACTGCTCTGAAAGATTCAGTCTCAGAGACCTACTGCTGGGAAGTTAAAAATAAAATTGCAGCCTGAAATACTTTTCTGGTTTAGGTATAACAATAAAATACTGGGATTATACTTGTTCTGAAGTGCTTAAAATGCATGTAATAATCCAAGCATTACAGTGCACAGAATGTCCTTAAACTTTTCTCTGTTCAAATATTTCATTAACGCTTCTCTCCAGCTCTGAGCCAGTGCAACTATTGTGTGTGGGATTAACAAAATCAAGTAGGAAATTAGCAAGAGTGTGCACTGTAAGTCAAGGTTTCTTGCTGAGGACTTCCCATTAATGAGCTACCATACCCTCACAAGGTCTGTAGGATATACAAACCAGACACAAATGCCTGCTGAGTAAACTGTTAGTGTTATTTTTTAAGAATCTTTAAAAAAAAATTAACACTTTCCTGATCGAAATACACATGTAACCAAAAACATTATACCACAGAAATTTTGCTGTGTTTTCGAAGTATAAAAATCTTAATGCTGCTTGCAACAGAATGTGTAATAAATATGTATCTACATTTTGCTCTCTGGGTTGAAAGTATGTTTCAGAACAGCAAAAACTCTAATACTTTAGTATTTATATAAATACTATGTAAATGGCATTCACCAAAAAGCCCTGAACACTCTCTGGCATTAAAACTGTCAGTCTGTTGAATTTATGGCATCGAGGCTAATGATTAAATTACACATTTGGATGAACAAATCATACATTGTTAATACTACATAACCTCAAATAATGATTCATTGCATAAAAAGATGGTAAGTGTCTCAGAAAATCCAGCGATGGGGGTTTCGAACCCAGAGGGAAGAATGGTATAAATGCGATTTTATGTGGTGTTAGTAATCTAGAAAAATATTATAAAATTAAGTTTACATATAGTTACTTATGTAAGAATATATACTGGGGGAGGGGAAAACCACAAAAAAACGTATTTTCCTTTCTTCTTTTTCAGGTCAGAACTGTGGAGGCTTAGTACAGGGACCAAATGGTACTATAGAAAGCCCTGGATTTCCTCATGGTTATCCAAATTATGCGAACTGCACGTGGATCATTATCACAGGAGAACGTAACAGGATACAATTGTCATTTCATACTTTTGCGCTTGAGGAAGATTTTGATATTTTGTCAATTTATGATGGACAGCCACAACAAGGCAATTTAAAAGTGAGGTAAGGTACTTTTCTTCTTTCTTCATTTCTTTTTTTGTCTGTCTCTCTCTCTCTGTCTTTACCTCTCTCTCTCTTTACCTCTCTCTTTCTCTCTTGAACAGACTTTCTGATGATATGTTACAACTACATTGTGTTTCCTTAGTTCTTCCCCAGCCAAGGCGGTAGCAGTGCCCCAAGGTCTCACAGCAAAAGACATTAATCTGAGTTTCAGATCTTTATGGCCCTAGCTTCTGTACTAATAGCATCAGTTGTACTTAAAATTTGTACAGTTCAAGGTCGGTTTTGGTAAAGGCCCTGAGCACAGGAGTATCCCACATTGCAGTAGCTTATTTTTATTCATCTGTCCCCCAGCGGAATCTAGATTTGGCCAAGGGACCCTTTCCTGAAGGCACTTGTCCCTAGTTTTTGAAAGAACTCTCACTGAGATCATGCTTTACTTTTTTACCACGCCTCCAATATTTGAATCAGAGGATGGGTATGCTGCTTGTGCTAACTGTGTCCCAGGGTCTCTCACTGAATGTGGCACGGAAGAAGTGGTGGGTGATACAGTAGTTTGTGAGAAGCATAGTCCCATAGTGAGTGTTAGGTAACCTCTGTAAAATGCCTGCAGGATTAAATCCCTCAGGTCACCGTTGCCTGCCTAGCAGATGAGTTTAGCTGTAAATTTTTTTACTTTGCCAAAATTGAAATTATTCTCCATCTCTAAGTAAACACAATTATTAAGCAATTAGGGACCTTCAGAGGTCAGAAACTGGGATGTCTTATATATTCAAATACCACTGAGGTTACAAAGAGGCTTTATGGAAGCTTTTTGATCTTGAAGTTTTTCACAACTTCAGATTTTGGTGCGTTTATTTCATTGGTGTCTTGTTTTGGGTTCCTCGGTCATTTGCTGGGTCTGGACTGTAGAGCTGGAAAGCCAGCATTGCTTTCAATCCTGCTCTGTCATTTTCTGTTCAGGCATGAGATTTATGAAGTACTGTAAAACACTGCTGTCTGCTCTGTTGTCTGATTACCCTTTTACATGCTGCTGATTTATATTATACTGCTAAAACAAATGTGGGAACATCACCAATTTGTTCCGCATTTTAGTGGGTATCATCATGTATTTTTGACAAGAACAATGTTCTGATTGATTGTTGACTCAGTTCAAAAAGTTTTGAAAACTGTGGAAGGTAGTACACAGCTACCGATGCTTGAGTTGCACAGTGTATGTGCTTCATTTACTGTACTTAATTGGCCTTTAGTACTTATATCACCTTTCAACAATGATTAATACTTCTTTTTCAGTCAAATGCTTTTATTATCAATAGTTAACATGCCTCCTTGTTTTGAACTAATCAGTTATAGAAAATTGTTTCAAGGAAGAGCACCAACTGGTGATCTGTGAGTACAAGCATAGAAGATAGAAATTCATAAGTATGACCTTGATCCCACCGACGGATTGCAGTAAAAGAAGGATTTAATTTCCAGCTTCCAACAGTGAAGCAGATTTTTTTTTCTTTGCTTCCATTTGACAATCAGTTACCTTCATAAATGGTATTATAGGGGAAAAAAAAACCCATTAGTTGGCTTTGCAGCATGCAGAGGTTAAAAAAGCAGAATTTGAATGACAGGTTTCTATTGACATGTCTCATACCCTGTGACATACCCTTTGTTGCACAAAGCACATTCACAGGTGTACCCCTCTACAATTGCACATTTCAAGACAATTCCCTCAGCAGATATTGGAAAATTATAGTCTTGTTTTTTTAGCTGACAGCATGCAAATGCAAGAGAGCATCTTGGAACTTCTGCTTCAGGGTATGCTTTTTTTATTTCATCGATAAAATTACTCTATTAGATTTTTAGGTAATTATAATTCTTTAGCCATCGTGCAAAATCTGGAGGTTTTCTGTAAAAATAGCTGTGTAACTATATAGCACTCACAAACTATAATAATTAAGTAATATTCACCCCAGATTTTGTATAGTATTTTTCAGCTTCTAAAGCAAAATTGGATAAAAAAGAGTAACACATTGAACTAATTTACTGTGCTGCCTGAAGGACCCTTTTATATGCTAAATGTGCGCCAGGATACTTTAACTGCATATTGATTGTAAAACTCAAGGAAGTAGAAACATATATAAAATATATTGAAATGGTAAGGGAAAAGACTAAATTGTTTTAAGCTGCTTTTGTAGAGGAAGAAAAGAGAAACAGGTAGTTGCAAGATGTATATGAACTTTGGATAGTGCATTATTAAAGCATATATTGATTTAAGGGATAAATTACACATGGTAGCTATCATAGGTTATTGTAAGATATGTTATGAGGAGGTTGAGATGTAAGACAGAAGCAGGAAGGACAATGTAAACAAAAGATAAGGCACTAAAAAGTGCTATTTTACATCCTCTTATTTTTCTAGATAAAACCAAACTAGCATTCTGTCATTCTGCATAATTACTGAGATCAGCGGTCCAAAATTGTCCTTAAAAAGATTGCTACAGCTGCTTCATTTTTATCACTGTAACGTTCATAGAACACAGAACAGGATTTTATATATGTGTGTGTATATATATAAAAGAGGAAAAGTGAAATTTTAAGTTTAATGCCACCTGTTATGATAATGCTTTGTAGGGTACTGTAGTCTAAATTATAATTATAAACATAAAGTTAGATATTTAATTTTACCATATATTGTAACCAAAACAAATGTCTCAGTTCTACGTTACTGAAAAAAAAATTATCATGAAGCTTAAGTATTGCATTATCAGTTGATGGGGAAAGATTTCAAAATACAACCAAATTCTAATTAAGCTGGGAAAAGACAGAAAATATGGTTTTTATTTACATTTTAAATTGTAAAGGAGTTGTCATTTGTTATACGCAGTTAACCATCAGCATGCAGAATTCATATGGATGAAACTTGTTTCTCCACTCTCGTGGAGAAGAGACGCAAGTGTGGTGTACTGAGACAACAAAGTTATTACTCAGTCATATTGCTTGTGGATTGTTGCATTCAGTAGTTCAGTGTAGTTCACATGCTAGCAAATGTTTATTTTGACATATTTCTTTGTTGTATGCATCAGATATAATAGTAAATGGTAATATTTTTAAATAGAAATGAGAAATGTATCCACGGGACATAGGGAGTAGGGACACATGCCAGTTCTGAAGAGGCTCAGCGTATAGGCGGATCTGAACTGACAATATCGACCTATTGACTTACGTACTGCCAATAGATACATTATCTGTCATGAGCAAGTGAATTCAAAACAGACATTTCAAGAGTTTATGGATTTCAAAAGTCATTTCAGGGCTGGCTGTACTACATACCTACCTTCCACAGCTAAAAAGAGAAAAATGCTCATTTATCTTAGCGTAAGTCTTGTTACAGTATGTTTTCCCTACATGCAGAATTCCCAAATAGGGGTTTCATAGGTATAGGGAAACTGTAACAGGACTGGGTAAATAGAAGTGCCTGTATCAAAACCTCTGTTGCTGAAGAGGTGAGGTGGGGTGTAAGAGGGGTGTTAAGACCTTGAACTGCAAATGTTACAAACACGGTGAACTGAGGCTTTGCATGTGCAATTGCCGTCGTCTCAGTTTATGGCCGGGGATTCCACAATTTTTTCTCTGTCAAATACAGGTAAATGCTGTAATCTCTGTGTTAAAGTGTCTGTCAGTAAAAGTTACTTTTTTAGTATCACAGACTCAGTTTACTTAAGAGTTAGTTATGGAAGATCTGTGCAAGATACTCTGCAATAATCTTTTTCCGATGATCAACTCAATCTTTCAGACAATACTGAAAAACTATTAAAAATGGATTCCAAGCCATTTTGTTTTTTCTTACACAGAAAAGCTGCTAATTAAATTATATACACTGCTGGAAAGACGGAAGTGTACAGACATGAATATTTTTGTTGTGTGTATATGCAGCTGTCACTTATTTTGGACATGCATGATATATATTATTTGGAAAGTGATTTTAAAATGTCTGCTTGCCTTCATGGTTTCTCAGGCCTTCTAAGTATTTAGTTTACTGCAGCCTAGGTAATAATACAATAGATGCTGCTTTTTATTATGCATATTAGTGGAAGTAAACATTTTTGTTTTAATGGACCAGTAATGCAAATGATGGAAGTTGCTAACAGAGCATGTAATAAAGCTTACCAAAAATTTTCTGACAGGCGTATATACAATGAATGTTAAATAGCAACATGTTCCCTCGGCTTTCTTGAACCATGTAGAAATAATAGGAATTAAATGTGAATTCTTCACAGTATTCACTTTTTCCTGTCTCCAGCAAGCAACAAATCATATGTATATTCTGCACTTCATAATCCAAGCATGGAGATAAAAAATGTTCAATGAAGTTAAAGTTTGGCCTCCTGTTTAATATTAAATCTCTTTCATCTGAACAAACCAAGATTTATCATGTATTCAACACATTTTAAAATTTTATTTTGGGGGTTTGGTTTTTTGTTGGTTTTTTTTTGTGGTTTTTGTTTGTTTGTTTGTTTATTTGTTTGTTTCTTCAGAAATCAGTTTCCACCTTCCTTCTCTCCAGGATCAAGAGAGCAGTGAAGCAGTGAGGGGGTGATTGTCTTTTCTATAGAACTGCTGATAGTGCAGCAATACAGGAATTTAAAAGATGGGTAGACATGGTGCTTAAGGACCTGTTTAGTGGTGGTTTTGGCTGTGTTAGGTTGATGGTTGGACTTGATGATCTTCAAGGTCCCTTCCAACCTAAACGATTCTATGATTCTATGAATGAGTATAGTAGTCATCTTTTCTCCAGCTGAAGCTTACCTAGAACACAGCACAAAGTAACAGAAACTGAGATAGTGTTCAAATATGTAAAACAAGTTTAGTGAATAACTGCAGCAGGATATTCTGATATTTTGTACATCTATAAGAAAAGAAAAACTATTATTGTATGATTATGCAAACTGATTACTGAGTTCCTGCTAGTGGAGATACCTATCAATGACTCTTGTTCCCCTTTTTATGTTAAATCAAATTTTTCTTGGCTTTTTCACCTATTAAAGTATTAGGAAGAAGGGGTCATTTATAGTAGAGGGCTAAAATGTGATTCATTGTATATCACATAGCTATTTTAGGAAAGAAAGGAAACTATGACCTGATCAGCTAAATGCTGACAGATAGTTTCTGCCAACAACAAAAAGGGCATGCAATGGAAGGAAAGATAATTTATGTGTGCAATACTGGTAGGTTCAAGCTCATATATGGCAATTTTTTTTTCACATAATGATAAAAGACAAAAATCCTGTTCCCCAAATTTTATCTTTCCAATTCAAAATCTTAAGCTTGCTAATTTTGTTGTCAAGCCTATATACTAAGAAGATTTAATTAAAAATTTATTAAATATAAAGTCGAATAAGGAGTTTGCTTACTAACAGCAAGCTACTGCGCCAAGAATTATAGGCCATATTCATTACATTTTTTAGGCTGATACTAAATGATGGTTCCAAAAACCATACAGTATTGTTTGAACTCCCACCTAAGAAAATCCATTTCACATGCAAGACACAATTATTTCTCAGAAAAAAAAAAAATTAGATTCATTTAACAAGTCAAAGCAATACATGAATTTATACTGAAAAATTCTGCATCAGTTACTTAAAGCTTTTATAATGTATTTGTTTAAGTCAGCACGTTTTTCTTTAAAAAATGGATGTGACACAGCATAATGAAAATGTAGCTGTGCTCATTTTCTTTGTCCTCTGTGGAGGCAGATCTCTTTTTTTTCGTCTGAAACTGGCCATAGTACATCTTCAGAGAATTTACAGGTGTTGCTTCTTTGCCTCTTCCATACTTTGTAGACTGGACCTGTATAAGTGACAGCAGTGATTCGGTGCATTTGTTTGTAGTATTTCACCATCAAAAGCATTACTAGTAAGGGACTCAGAAGGAGAGAGTTGGCATGTGGCTCCATAAAGTGTTAATTTCTATAGTTTTAGAAACTTTAGCGTGTGTTAGGTAATCATAGCTATACAACCAATTTTGAGTTAAGGCAATAATAAAAAAAATGGTATATAGACACCTTTCTAATAAAGTAGAGGAGCATTACTCAGTATTTAAAGATACCTCGTAGCAGCCTGCTGAGAAAAACAGGTTATTCTTTATGAATAGCTTCTATGTGTTTCATTTGACAATGTTTTAGAGTAGATCTTTGATTTCAGAGGGGAACATATGCCTCTGATGTTATGTATTATTGCATATTGATATATTAAAAATAATTAATTATTCACCTTGAAAGAATCATGGTCATACTAAGCCAAACACCCGTACGTTCCTTGATTACTTATTTTACAAAACAGAACACCTTGGGTATCCATTACCCATTATTTTAGCTACAAAATCACAGAAAATTGCAAGCTGTGAGTGTGGGTATGGAGGTACAGGTGCCTGGATTTTGAAGAGGTTAGTTTATATCTTTGCTTTACCTGAAATCTCAGAATAAGGTTTAAATGTTCCTTCAGTACTGGCCAAGTATAAGAAAATTATCTTCATTGGTATGATGTCTGCTTGAGAGAACTCACATGGTCTACAATGTTTTGTGGAAAGCCTCTTCAATTCCGTCAGACTGACGAGTTTGTAATCTGCAGAAGTACAAATACTTTTAAGATTTTTTGAACACTGCTCAATACACCATTTGGCATTTCATGCTTTTTTGAGAGGGTTTTATTTTTTCATTTTCCTTTCATTTGTGATGGTTTCTGAAGCTCCTAAAATCCCCATGATTTGGCATAATAACAATATATATACATTTTGACACTTACTTAAATATGATAAATTCCTGTAGGATCTCACATTCATTTTATTCTCAAAACTGCTCAGGAACAGGAGACTAGAATCCATTAAGAATGCAGATAAACAAGGTTTGGGAAATTACAGCTCTTAAAACTTAGATGCACCTTAAAAAGGCTTTTAGTGTAGCTTGGTGATACAATTGACACCAAAAATTTCAGACAACTTTTTGACTAAACAGGTGATAACATTAACTTGATTGCTGGTTGTGTAAGGAATTTTTACTCTTAAATAAATAAATCTTTGAGAGCGAGGGCAATTTCTTACCTTTATTATCTGTCACCTAAACATATATTACACATACAGTATACATAAAGCAGTTTTATATCAGTCTTTCTGCATCTCCCATCTTGTTTAAAAAGAGTCTCCTTTTTATTTTAGATGATACATGTTGAATTGACATAATTATGTACAGAAGCCCTGCTGATCAGCATCCCTAAATGCTGTGTATACAGTGACTGTTGCAACAGCTCTTGGTCAGAGAACAGTCAGTTCCCCTTGCTTATATTCTGACTTCAAGCTAATAATTAAATTACAGCCTTTAGAAAATTTACAGCTGGGCTCCTCAATGAGAAGAAAGTCCAGTTGTCAAAATCTGACACCTTTTGAGATTTGTTACTGTACATCCTTATTGTGCGATTTTTCAGCGTTTCTATATAGATAATTTTAATTGGTAAACAAACTGTATGGTAGGAAGAAATTTTGTCTGCTTGTTTGTTTTAGAGTGGAAAAACGTATTTTATCTGTTAACTGGCAAATTAAAGGAAAAAAGCTTTATAAACATAATAACTGATTTGTCATATTTCTGATGCGTGTAGTTAGGTTAAACTGTGAATTGTCCTCTTACTGTCATCTGGTAATTACCTGCCTGTCTTAACTAAGTCTTGTGATTATTGACTGTATGATCATAGTCTGATTTTGGGTCACCCTGTGCTGGACTAGGATGTAGCGATCATGGGACAGATACAGCATGATAGCTTTCAGGCATTGGAGAGGAACTCTGCTGTCTCTCTGCTATGAATTGCTGCAGTGGAAATTTCAGCATCCTCTCCTCTGCAAGCCAGTCACACACAATCAATTCCACCAGTAAAACAAGTTTTGCAGACAAGCGTTCTCATAGTCTTGCACCTGCTGATATTACTTAGAGACTTTCCTCAGTTTTCATCCTATTTGTATTCACAAGAGCATCTGCTGACATAACTAGAAGCCTTGGGTTTTGACAGTGATGTTTTTCCTACTTAATGGAGACTAAAATATACTTGTGCTGAAGTCCCCAGGTTATTCCTGCACTCATGCTTTCATTTGAGTGAAAACTATGTATGCTCATCTCCATTCGACTCAATGAATTTATCAAGACAACTAACTAGTCATTGGCTAACTGAGTAGAAGCGTGTATGATGAGAATGACAGTGATCATAAGCAAAGTGAAGACAAATTTTGATAATAGGCTCAATACCAACTTGGCCGGGAACAGCGCCCTTAGAAGACTTCTTACTCTTGACTGTCTACTTTTTTCACTGCTTTATCAATGTTTTCTTCCATCTGCAGACCTCATTTATATGTTGCTGGCTTTCAGCAAAAAGATAAAAAACCAAGTTCTTTGCTCACCCCCCCCCCCAACACACACCTATGCATTTTCTTTGTGGTTTTCTTTGCAGAATCTAGTGTGACCAATGTCGTGAAAGAAAAGCGAAATGGCAAAGAAAAGAAAATAACAGATGCCAATATTAGACTGCATGTTTGTCTTAGTTGCTAAGACAGGTTAGTTCTCTAGGCTTCTGAAGTTAAATGTGCATAATAACACCATAAATAAAAAAATGAATTTTAATACAAATAAATATACACTATTTAAAAATCCATTAGATATTTTATATTTCTTGAGATAAAAATTTAATGCATGAATTAGAGAAAAAAGTATGTTATAGGACTGATTGGTGAGTATATTAAAATTAAGTCTAATAAAAAATACACAAAATCTGTTCTTAAAACTTGTAATTTTTAACAGTTACATTTGAATGCTGAAGTTAAAAGTCCCATTGGTATAATTTTTTTTTTTAAATAACTACTTTTAGCAGATTTTATTCAGAGTATAAGATCACAGAACAGCAAAGCACCGTTTAAATTGATAATTAAAATAATGAAAAACAGGGGACACAATAATCCCACTGATCCAGAATAATTCTTATTGATAAGGGTTCTTTGAAATATGGGTATTGAAGTTTCCATTACTCAAAAGATAACCTCCTAAATACTGCCCGTAAAAATGTCCTTAAAGTATGTGTGTGTATCTGTGTTTACCTTTCGGCACAACTGTCAGCTGATCACAACTCTTTCAAAATAGTACAGTGAGAGTGTAATTTCTTTTATTTTTCCCATGGATTTTTAAAGCAACTTTCAGCACTTTCTGTGGCTTTGTGTTATTTTGTTGAAAGTGAATTTTATCTCTCACTTCCCACAGTAGCAGAACAACATTAGGATTTTCTCAATCACCCTTTCCTTGCCCCTGGAGCTGAGCTATGTTATTTACTGTTTGGGCAAGGAAAACCTTTCCCATTCATAGGGCTCACAGACAGAATAGCAAGAACACTGGAGGGGTGAAAGAGATGAGGAGTTGAGAACTGAGGAATAAAGGGGGGAGGGAAGACAGAGTGGGGGATACCAGAAGCAATGTGTTAAAAAGATTATAGATTTGCTAAAGCATACTTTTAGGCACATATACCTAATGTAACTCCTGCACTGAAAGACTGTAATTTAGTATAGAAATTGTCTCTCCACCGTGCCTACTGTAAGCGTCAAGTCATCGCAGAATATATGGCTCAGCTATTAATTTTGATACAAACTGTATAAGCGTGGGAAATCTGGTTAAGAAGTCCCCATTTGTAGTAGAGCAGATGTATTATCGATGGCAGGTGGGAAACTTTTTTATGCAAAATTGTTCACAGCAACTTATTTAACTTTGATGCATCTTTCAGCCGAAATAGTCAGCAACAGGTAGGTTAGGGAATTCACCTGAGAATTACGGAAATACAGATTTGATGGTAATGTTTGTCTCAGTCTCACTGTCTCCTTTTGGAGCTGTTCTACTTTATCTGAGTAATTAATCATTTATAGCATCAGAAAAAAAGCAGCAATTTGGTGCCATATTCCACTGACTATGGATTCTCTGGGTATGTGGGTGAGACTGATTGCTCCTATACCTTTTTCAGGTAAAATGGAGGCTTGAACCAGAATGGGTGCTCTGACTACCAAGCTATAGACTACTTTATGGTTGGATTTGTCTTCTTTTTTTTTTTTTAAGAAAGACTGTGCAAGTAAAATGGATTTAAATATTGCTGTTGTGGTTTTTCTGTGAGGTGGAGAAACCCTTTTACGTTGTGTGATTACATGCAAAAACTCCTAACTTTAAAAATCCTTTGACTGATACACTGGTCGCTATGTAAGAAGAGGTGGGAAGGAGTTTTTTCATATATTCTTAAACAGGTTGCTATGTCCAGTTTATCTAACTTCAGATATTTACAATATTTTAAAAACCATATCTTTATCTTCATGATAAAAAATGCACAATCATAAATATACCTTATTTACCGTGCAGGAATTAGCTTATTTGTGGTAGGTCATAGCCCCTGAGCGGAACAGGCAGATGTAATGTGTGTTGGAAAGAAGTTCAACTCTACACATTGTAGGCACTCTGAGGCATTTCTGAGGGACCCTCCGCAAAAACACCTTGTGAGACATTTGTATAACCTTAAAATAAAAATTTAATGTTATGGTATATACTGGATTTATTATAGGCTTCCAAGAAAATGTTACAATCAGATCCAACCAAAGAATATGAGTTTCGCGGTTAATAGTCAAATACAAAGCTGTATAGGGTGTTCTTATTCTCTTACTGTCTTTCTGGAGGCATTTTTCACCTTCACCAAGAGAGATCTGAGCGAGTGCAATCACTAGACAGTGGAGAAATTTATATATGTTTTACACAAAGAGGTGGCTTCATTACTGCTCGTTTTACCTTTGTGATACATTCCTTTTTTAAAAATTTCTTACAGAAACAGAAAGCAAGTGGCAACGCAACCTTGGCAGCTGTTTTCTTCTTCTTCTTCATCTCACGCTTATTGCATTACACTCATTATTACTTCTGTTACATGAAGCACATTCCTAACTTCCATCAACTTTTATTTTATTTTATTTTATTTTATTTTATTTTATTTTATTGTATCCAAAAACTCTGTAGAGGTCAGTTTTGCCCTTTCCAGGAATTTTTGTGCCTCCTTTCATTCCAGATCCATTGGTGTGGTCAAAATTACATGAGTTGCTTAGGGCAAGAATCTTGTCTTCTGAGATCTTTGTTAAATGTTACATCCACCTCCAGTATAGAATCATAGAATCATAGAATGATTTAGGTTGGAAGGGACCTTAAAGATCATCTAGTTCCAACCCCCCTGCCATAGGCAGGGACACCTCCCACTAGACCAGGTTGCTCAAAGCCCCCATCCAACCTGGCTTTAAACACCTCCAGGGATGGAGCTTCCACAACTTCTCTGGGCAACCTGTTCCACCACCCTCACAGTAAAGAATTTCTTCCTAATATCTAATCTAAGTCTACCTTCTTCCAGTTTGAAGCCATTCCCCCTCATCGTATCACTACATGCGCTAGTAAAAAAAGTGCTTCCCCAGCTCTCCTGTAGGCCCCCTTTAGGTCCTGGAAGACTGCTATAAGGTCTCACCGGAGTCTTCTCTTCTCCAGGCTGAACAACCCCAACTTTCTCAGCTGATCTTCATAGGAGAGGTGCTCCAGCCTTCTCATCATTTTTGTGGCCCTCCTCTGGACCTGCTCCAACAGGTCCATGTCTTTCCTGTGTTGGGGGCTCCAGAGCTGGATGCAGTACTCCAGGTGGGGTTTCACCAGAGTAGAGTAGAGGGGCAGAATCACCTCCTTAAATGTATTTCTAGGAAACTGTGAAACCAAATAGTGGTGCTATTGTGCATATATCAAACATTGCACTAATCACTTCTATGCTGCACGTTATTTTATTTACTAATTATAATAGGAAAGAGTTAATAAAAAAGTACACCTTTTTCTTAGTTTTGCTTTTTCTTGAAAGAGGTAAAGTACTGAAAAAGACTTTTTAAAAAATGGCAAAGTAACCTTGAAATTTCAGAGTCACTGAATAAGGTTAGCATCTCTCTGTACAGTAAAAGAAGAGTATGTTGTTTAAGCATTAAAAATTACAGTGTAGAGTCCTTCAATAATATTTCCACAGCACACAGAATCTGAGGCACTGCCTGGCATCAGAGAAGAAACCTCTCTCCCCCAGCCATAGCTTCATTTTTTCCTGTAGAAATAGTGGAAAATGGATGATACTGAGAAAAGGCTCCCTTTCCTTATAAAGATAAACACCAAGCCATCAAAATTTCCATTGTGTGCTACAAGCATGAAAGAGCAAATTGAGCATAACAAGTAAACACAAGGATCATGAACAAGATTTTTTTGTTTGTTTGTTTGTTTCTTTTTAATGTTTTAGGGCCTTTAGCCAAATACTCTAATGTCATGCTGCGTGAAAAAGATGTTAGTCTCTCTGCTTGCTGTGAGATGTTCCAAGTTTGGAACAGGTTGCCACTAAGAAAAAAAAAATGATGAAAGAATACATTAGCACGAATAACTCAACGTTCTCTAGTGAGGAAAGAAAAGCAAGTTATTTACATATAAAATAAAAAAATTACACTCCAGCAGTGAATGAGTATCTAATATCAGATTGAAAAGGGGCCAATTTTAGGCTCGTGCATGGGAAGTTTGCATGTGAATTCCTATTATAATGAAGGCGGTTGATCGCAGCATTCAGTGCACAGTGACCTACTATGCACAGTGCATGCATTGACATCTGTGAACAGAAACAAAATCATGCAATTGTCTAGCAAATTGAATTTTAAATTTGATATCGGTTAAACATCTTATTAATAAAGTCTAAGATAGTGGATATTCAGTGCCATCTTAGAAGAGGTGTGAATAAAACCTTCTAACAAGAGTAGAAACTGTGGCTTTAAGGAAATGTTCCCAGTTCCAGTTTCGGATTGCGCTAGTGGCTGCACAGCAGTGACTGAAGTCAGAAGGGCTCAAAGAGCAGTGTGACTGATAGTGCCACTGTCTGCCCATTGTCCAGAGGCTCCACGGTTGGTCTGTGTCTGGCATTTTTTAAAAATCCAAGGTTTCCTGAAGCTTTTGTCTCCATCTACCTGAAGAAACTACTTTTGTCTCAACTGGATGGCTCCTTTTATGTTTTACATATTTTTTTTGTCCTGGTCTTATTTCAGATTTCCCACCTGTGATCTTCCTACATCTGCCAAAATAAAACTTGCCTCATGCACTTAAACTGTTTTGTCATTTTTGGGCAAGAGAGAGCGTCTTTTAAACATGAGTATTGCGAGTCAGCAATTGAGAAGATGTGGACATGGAGAAAAACTGAGAGATAATGCATTTGTGTGGACACAAACTAGTTCTGTGAAACTCTGAAAATTATAGACAGCTATACTCTTTTTTTAATTCCAAGAAGCCAAAGATTGAACAACCAAAAAGCAAACAAACTCCATATAGACACACAGGATTTGTCTTGAATAGAGCTAGAGGAAAAAAAGTATTTTATTCACAAACTGGGCTTTCAGAACCTATCTTTCTTTGAATGTTTACTCCAATTACAATACTTTGGAGGAAATGGAAAAGCACAAAACACATAAAAAAGGGACAGTTAGTTAACTAACATGAATTCAAATACATATTGATGTGAATCTTAGGGAAGGTCTATTTTAAAATATACAAAGCATTTAAAGAACACTTTTTCTGTGTTAAACAAAATCATAATAGAAGGATTCCATAGGAGTAGAAAGCAATGGCCAGGAATTCTTAATCCCCTGTGGGAATAAACTGTGGCTTCTGAAATCCTCATTTTCAAATGTTGCACTTCTCTGAGTCCTAAGATGAGAAAGGGCAGAGGAGCAGAAGAATGGTATCACTTTTCATAGGACTACATTATATCACAGATCACCAAAAATATACAATGCCAAAGAAACTAGAAAGAGGAGATGCAGGTCCTATGGATTTAGGTAAATTAGTGCAATTATTGAGTTATATATTTTAAATTTTAAAATAAAACACTAATTTCAAGCATCGTAAGAGAACAGTGATTTGTTTTGTAAAAGCCAGTTTTCAAAGCTATTCAGCATATTTGGCAGCTTCTTACTAACTCTTCAAGCTTGCTTTCACAGTGTAGTCTTGTCCTCATTTATTTTTTGTTGCTGCAACCATTGATCATAGGTTCTCTCATTCTTTTCATAAAGGCTTTGCCAAAAGGAAAGCTTGTCAATTTCAGCATTTCAAGATATAGAGCACAGAAAGTTATTTTAATACTATACATTATTTAGTTATTAGTACTGTTCTAGTATTTTCTCTTTGTCTGTGTTTCAAATCCTCTCTCTTGTCACTGATGGAGAGTGAGGATTTTTTTCTGCACCTGGTCTGAATAAGTCTTTGCAAGCTTATATGTACAAGATAGAGCTGATAGTATCTTCTTCTCAAGAGAAGCTTTAATTTCCTATGCTCAGAGGTGTTAGCATCATAGAGTGATAGAATCATCTAGTTTGGAAGGGACCTTTAAGATCATCAAGTCCAACCATTAATCTAACACTGTCAAAACCACCACTAAACCATGTCCTGAAGCACCATGTCTATGTGTCTTTTAAATATCTCGAGGGATGATGACTCCACCAATTCCCTGGGCAGTCCGTTCCAGTGCTTGATAACCCTTTCGGTGAAGAACTTTTTCCTAATATCCAATCTAATCTTCCACTGGTGCAACTTGAGGCCATTTCCCCTTGTCCTATCACTTGTTACTTGGGAGAAGAGATCAACCCCCACCTCGCTACAGCCTCCTTTCAGGTAGTTGTAGAAAGCAATACTCAGCCTCCTTTTCTCCAGGCTAAACAACCCCTGTTCCCTCAGCTGCTCCTCATAAGACTTGTGCTCTAGAGCCCTCATCAGCTTCATTGCCCTTCCCTGGACACGCTCCAGCACCTCAATGTCTTTCTTGTAGTGAGGTGCCCAAAACTGAACACGGTACTCAAAGTGGGGCCTCACCAGTGCCAAGTCAAGGGGGACAATCACTTACCTAGTCCTGCTGGCCACACTTTCTGACACAAGCCAGGATGCTGTTGGCCGTCTTGGCCACCTGGGCACACTGCTGGCTCATACTCGGCTGCCTGTTTACCAACACCCCCAGGTCCTTTTCTGCCAGGCAGCTTTCCAGCCACTCTTCCCCAAGCCTGTAGCACTGCTACATGTTGCTCATGTGTAGGAAGACTCTGCCTAAAAAGAAGGATGAATAGGCTTAGCTAAAGCTTTAGCTAAAACTTTCTATCTTATTTCATGGGAATGGTATTTTAGGAATCAATTTATGACTTTAAAATTGCTTATTTTGCTTATTTTACATACTTAGTATAACTAAAGGCATTTGACATCACCCTGTGGAAGTGAATTATGATGTATACTGGTACAATATTGATATGAGCAGACAGAGTTTGAGTTATTGAATACACAATTTGAGATTTAATTATCATAAGAAATTTACATATTGACCTTACACTTAATTTTTCAAGTGGACAGCTCTAAAGATGAATCCAATAAAACATCTTTGCCTGTTTTAATAGTCCTTACTAGCTGTATTTACATGCTTTATTGATTAGTATGAAGGTTTAATAAAGTTCATTCATTGCAGAATTGAATTTAACAGACTTCACTTGTTATTGTATTGCCTCTTTCAAATTTTATATTTGAGAAAGCTTAATTGGTCAAGCATTTCAGTAATTTGAGAAAAAACATATGGAGAAAATAGCTCCATTACACGACGCGTGGTATGCTACATTACTTAATTAATGCACCTAAAAAGCCACATGTATCAGAAATCCAGATCTAAGTTACCTGAAATATACTTGGTTGGGGTCATTTTAACTCAGTTTAACTCATTATTTTCTTCAAAGAATGGAATTTTCACATTCATTCTATCAAAATTCACTGAGTTCGACATCAGTCAGCCAGCCAGCTCTTAGAAGCAGGAGACTTCCTAAGAGATTTTTCTGCTTCTTAAAATATCACTTAATCTCTGGTTTATTGTTTGTGAAAAACAGTGTTTTCATTAATAGGTGTTCTCTTGTTAAATGCTTTAATGTCTATAAGATTGTCAGGGGTCTTTGAGTGAAAGCTGTAGAAATATAAAATATATTAGTACAGAAAAGTAAATTAATTTTCCTGTTCCTGTATCAGGATTTCCATATCTATAAGATGAAGTTGTTTTGTTGGCAAAAGTGCTCTGAGATCCTGATTCCAGAGTGTTCACATTCCTTTGTTGTTTTCAGAAAACTCTTTTCAAAATGCTAGGTCTGCAAATCTGTATTTTCTGAGCATCTTTTAACTTTATTTATCCTTAAAGCTTTTTAGAGCCTTGGGACCATAATGCAAGGGAAGCAAGCTGCTGGCACATGTGGAGCTTCCACAGCTCGGCAATAAGGCAGTCTAGTATGTGCTAAATCAAGTCTTTTGTTTGTAATTGTAAAGACAGATCCAATGAAAGCAGCTGTACTAACACTAAAGTGACGTTTATGGGCAATAAAAGACACACTTTTGACGTAACACCTCTTGGATCTTTGAACAGAGGAAATAAAGTGGATATAGAGCAGTAAGTATATTACCTCAGAGCAAACACACCCATGCGGCAGAGGCGTCAGGCCAGACTACAATGCCTACTGATGTATAGGATGATGAAGAGACAAGAGTGTCACTGCAAAATATCTTCCCATTGCCTCAGTGAGTCAGGGAAACATTGCTCTGTCCTGCTACCTCCTAGCATTAGCAGTGCCCCGATACTACCAGAAGAAAGGTTTCATAGTACAGCCAAAGCTTCTCTCAGATTTTCTGAGGCCATTAAGAAAATAGGTGAATATTTGGATCTCATGTTTCTCTTTTCCTCTACCACAACTACTTCAACCGTTTGTGCTTCTTAATCTCACCTAAGACAGCTGGTTAGAAATAGAGATGCTGTGAGACTGAATGAGCCCTCAGGCACATTGGACGTAGCCCCACTGTCTTGGGATTGGCTCTATGTTTTCTATAATACCAGAAGGGCAAAATCCTTGTTTTAGTTAATTACATCAAGTTTATGCTGGAATGAATTTCAGAGCCAAGTTCAGAGCGGAACTGCAAAGTCAGCTGGTACAACTGAAGACAATGGGGATTTGTTTGAAACAGTTTTGTGGGAAACTTGGTAGGAAGCTGTCAGCAAGCATAGGGCTGGGAAGGAAACAGTTGCACGCAAAGCATACGGTGCAATGCTACCAAGCTTTTCAGTCTTATGCAATAAGCACATCGGATTCAGGGATTAATTTTTGGACTGCATTATTGTAAAGACTGAAATAAATTCAAGATATAAGGTAGTTTAATCATGCTCAAATTTCTGCTGTCCGTGGTGGTGAAAACTGTAACATTCTAGTTTAGAAATGTTTGTGGATATATCCTTAGAGAAAGCAGAATGCTTCCCCCCAAATAAAATAAGAAAACAACAGCCCAAAGCCAAAAACCTTCTTAGAGGAATAAACGTTGTTCGGTATAGTTGTGATCCTCAAACCAAGACAGGTATTTTCTGCATGGACTTTGGGTCAGCAAGGAGAAAGGGGAGCCTTATACTTCTTGCAGATCACAGTTATCTCCTGGTGTTCTTTTATTGTGGGCAGTGGAAAGGAAGTCCAAGGGATAAGGCAGGAATAAAGAGAAAATACAGGATTTGGTCTACGGCAAAGTATTGGTGAACTCTTAGCAACACTTGTTAGCCTTGCTTGATTTACTTGGTTACTGCTAATTTCCTGTTATGAAACCCTTTCAAATTCTCCATCAAAATGTAGAATAAAATACTGGTTCCACAAAAGTTTTATTATTTAAGACTTATTTAGTGATTACAAAACCAAATTTACTAGTCTGCTCTAAACTATGGACTAAGGGAAGCAATTCAGCTCAGTTATAATAGCGCAAGAAATAACCCAAATGGACAGATGGACTACTGGGAGTTGTTGTGTCTTTAGTTCTCTTGGAAGATTTTAATAAGCAGGATCCACAAGTATTCAGATTTTGAGATTCAAGTTGCTTTCCTCTAACACTACAACAGTGAAAAATAAGTGATCTATTGATTCATGGTGCGTTTTTTTTTCCTGAAAGTTAGCATCCAATTCTTTTCAACTCATCATACTTAAATTATTTTCTTGTAAGTACATAACTTACTTTTTTTAGTGGACAAAAATCAGTAACAGTTTTAGATGTTAGCCTCTTACCTGAATTGGATAAACACCACAAGGTGCACAGAGTGTCAGTGCTAATACAAAGGGTTTGTGAATTGAATGACCATACTAATGGATTTATCTTTAATTGGAATGATAAGCATTTCTGCAATGATTTTACTGTCTCATTTCACAGATGAGGCAGGAAACAAGACAGCTTACGTCCTCATCTCTTTATTTTTTAGTGAAATCCATGTGTAAGATAAATAATGAAGTAAATTACTTTTAAAGTGTCCAATTTTAGCATGCATAATTATGTGCAGGAAAATAAAGTCCATTTGTTGAATAAAGCAAATCTCCCTTTCCCATTTTCATCCATTTTACCTTAATCTTGATCATTCTTTCACTCCTTTGCTTGTTGCTCTTTCTACTGTAGTTGAGTTCTTTTATTCTTATATGTAAATTGCTTTTTAAGTAATATGAATGTAAACTAAATCCCAAAGTACCTAGTAAGCATATATTTGTGTCCTTTACGCTTGGTTTCCTCTTACTTGGGGCAAATTTCAGACTTTAATGATTCAAATAATTAATCTCCCTTGACCAGCACAAAGTAGAATGCAAAAGAAGTAGACATTGATTGTATTAGCACTCATCCACCCAGAGAAATTAACGTATGGTAAATCACAGAGTGAATTTAGAGCATTGACTAGTCTGTACTAACTAGCTGGGTAAGAGTGCTTGGTTTGCTCACAGGAGATCAAAGGTATCAGTTCATTCTATCCACATACAGACCTGGCAGCATCACATCCCCATGTGATGAGTGGAGTCCAATCTGCTCTACACGGCTTGTCAGCAAGGGCAATTAGGTTGTGCTCAGCGTGGCACTGTGTGCTACTACAAAGCTTCCTGCTGGTTCAGGGTGTGGGCAGACTACAGATCTCATCTGTCTGCAAAATACCTTCGTAGGCATAACCTCAGAGTGCCTTTAGGCAAGGGAATGTACTCTACTTGAAAAAAAGAGTATCTAACATTTGGTTTATAGTAAGAGTAAGAAATCAGTGAAGAATAGCTAGTGTGCTTATTTTTATTGTACATTAACATTTATCAGCAGGTAGATAAGTCTTTAGCATATAGTTTCATAACATGGTTCAGCTGATGTAACTTTATGCGTAGACTGGAAAAAGTGGTGCTGTTCCTCCTCTGCCCTCAGTTCCCACATAAACACTTTGCCATGCTGCCTTGCACCAGCACAGTGATGCACCTAACAAACCTCGGTAATTCCCTACACTGGCAAAAACCCCTTAATGATTCTTTTGTCTTTGTTTAAATTCTTAAACCAATTTATAATGGATTGAGCAAAATGCAAGTTACCAGTGTAAGGTAGGAAGAAGCACATGTCTTGTGGTAGGTTGAAATTAGAGGTATGAGACCATCCCTATCAGGAGCATTCTAGCTGGCTCAATCATATTATAATCCGTATCTTCCATCTTCAGTAATACCAGTTTTCATGTTTAGCATTCTCATAAATTCGGAGAAAATGCCATTAGGATAAGGAATAGAAGTATCAGAAATCATCAGACAAACAGGTTCTTACTGGAAAATACTGAAAGATGTATTCTTTGGACTGCTAAATGAACTTTGGAGAAAAATAACAGAGGTTTCCTACACGTTTACGATGGTTTTAAGACAATCTTTGAAGGTTCTGTTTTAGGACAACCTGAGGCAAGTGTCATACTTTAACTTTCAAACAGCTGTTACCGAATGAAATTAGTGAGTAAATAAGTGAGTAAATTGGTATTGGAAATCTAATTTTCACCAATAACCTCATTAAGGGGGGTAAAGAGGGTTGTTGCTTGTTTGTTTTCTTCTTTTTCTTGTGAGATAGAGAGCTTTTAGAAAATAGGTAGAATTTTTGTTGTTTAGAAGATAATCAAAGCTTGGAAACAAGAGTACTGGTAAGAAGCAGTATCCAGAAGCAAAAGGAATAGACTCTTACGCCCAGGAAATCCCTTCCATACAAGCTTCCCTCCCTACATCTTGTAATCGGGGGGGAAAAAAATCAAGGAAAAGATTGAATTCTCACCTTACCTGACATGCTTCTTTGGTTTAGAAAAAGCTTTTGCATTTTCATTTCTGCAGAAATGTATAGCTAATTGAGTAATTTACATTTCCATACAGACAATTGAATAATTTAAATTTCCATACAGACCAGAAGTACATCCACTTCTTTTGCAGGTTTATTTCAGTTGGTCTTACACAAACAATTCCACTGGTCTTGCTCAAAAATATAAATGATAATTGATTTGCACTGCTAAGAGATACAGATCACGTATTTAACGAAAATGTCTTAACTTGCTGTTTTAATGATCTTTCCTTTTTGTATTTGCTTTCTTTACTGTGAAAGTTTGTATCAACTCACTTAATAAATTTCTGAAAAGTTAACGTTAATTGTAAACAGCAAGATCAAATAAAATATGATAAGTAGACTACCTCAAAACTGAAAGATCTCACTATAGTGAGAGATGGGGAAACATTTAAGCTGTACCTGATAGTACATAATGTGAGGCTCTCTCCATTAGCTTTAGGCCCTGGTTCCTAATAATTATTCTTTTTTTGTGGAGGAACCTGTCTGTCTTCTCTCAGAAGTCCCAGATCCATTGCTGTGAAGTGCTTTGAACAGAAATGAATTGCTAACCATCTTTACATTCTCATTATCTGATATATGACATGGAAACTTTTGTTCTCCACTCTCTTCATGTGTGGAAAAAGGAGTAAAAGAAGCACCTTCTTTCCTCAGCCTTTGGTTTTGCTTCAAATCTTTGAAGTGTAAACAAAAGCTACTTTGAAGTAAATGGTAAAATCTACCTCTTTAAAACAAGTAGATCCCCTAAGCTTTGGTTTTCCTTATTAGTAATATAGAAAAGGATATCAGGTCTCACTGATGTAAGGTTTGCAGTGTTTCACAAATCTAATGCTCTTTTTAATTTCATGACCATATTGAAGTTAAGCCAGACTGGTATCTTTCATGTCTGACAGTAGTTTCTTTACCTGACAGATAGAATTTTTTTACAAGCCTACTCTTCCATTTAGTATATCAGTCTTTCATGACAACATTAAGTTCCATAAGACATCATTATAGAGAGGAAAAATACCTGAGAAGACGTATGTGTGTGTCAGCATTCTTCTGTGTTGTACTTCAAGTGGGTTTATGTGGTGGTTTTTTTCAGTCTGGTTTTCATTTACTTTTGTATTGAACTTTTGCAACTATTCTTAGTTTATTAAATACATTTTTTTTGGTCAGTCATAGTTAGCATTAAATTTACAGGACTGCCATCTGGCAGTCTTCTCTCCCACATTAGCTGTGGAGACCTAGAAGTAATATCATCAGTGTAATAGTCTATTTGTAGCTCACTGGACTTTGGAAGACAAATTTGAGGAAAATGACATACAGCTGAACTTCTTTTATCTTCAAAGATACCTGCTTACTGCTTTCATTAGCTGTCAAGAATGACTGAAAGGAGAGAAAAAAATGGCAGAAAGGAGAGGAGCATGTAAGGACAGAAACTAGGAACCAGGAAATTTGAGTTTTATTTCAAATTCCTTTCCTAAAATCTTGTGTGACTTGAAAGGTATCACAAAACTTTTTTTTTTTAATATGAAAAAATACTCTCTCAAGATAGTTTTGGGATTTAAAACATTATTTAACTTTCGGTACAATACCTTAGAGGATTGAAAGACACAGATACACAGCATAGCTTTCATTTAGTCTTTTCAATATATCTGTACAGTTTCAGTGTAGCACAGGTACGTAAAAACTTGTCATGGGCAAGGATGACTTTGAAAAATCTGATGCATATTCACAGTTGACCTGTATGTAGTCTCTAACTCAAGAAAGTGAGACATAGTGACAGCAACAAAAGAGTGGCATCCAGAGAAGTGCTGAAATATCACCAACGTTCCTCTGAATCAAAATTATCATTTTTCCCCCGTGTTGTTTGTTCCTCTGCAGTTCTTCCAAGGGTATCCTGGGAAGTTAATTACTTGTGGTAAGAGAGAGGAAGTTTATGAAACACAAAATGGTCATTGCTTTTTAAAAACAAAAATATTTTTAAAAATATGATATTCTTTAAAATGTGGCCTCTCATTACTCTTACTTAATCTATACAACTCTGAAGAGCCAGCCTGGAAATCATCCAGCAGTATCTATCCTAGAGTAGAATGTTCCCATGTTAGCTTAATGAAAAAGAAGCCTATTTAAAGATATCAGTGCCATAACCCATAAAATCATTGGTGAGATTTATAAGTAATAAGTTTTGATTTAAAACATCAATATATCCTGTTTTATGAGGACATAGAATACATCTATTGAGAAGGCATTTTAGGGAAAATTTTAGACTTCTGATTTCTTGAGACATAATTCTGTCACCGGGTATAGGCTTCAGGTGTTTTTCAGTGGGTTCACGTACACCTTGAGATGAGTTGTAAATACCGTTATAACTTATGGACATGATTTTGCAGAGAATAAGAGACCAGGTTTCAATTCTGTATTCTACTTTAAAGGTCTTTCATGTTTGTTGGAAACATTTTAGGGATGATATTATCATGTCTACTAAATTTGTATGAATAAATATTAAGTATTTAGCTATCCTTAGTTTACTGTGCAACATGGATTCATCTCACCTTAACTGTACACATTTTGTATAGGAGAAACTGCTCTCTGAAACTGCTTAATTCCACTGATTAAAGAGGAAATCTCAGTGGCAAGCTTTTATTAGGTGTCTGATTTAAACAGCTAAAGTTGGGTAAGATGAATATCACCAAAATGAACACTGAAGGAAAAAAAACAGTAGCTTAAAACATAAGTTTAATCTTCAAATCTACTGTTTGGAGCAGTGTGAGATCCTGAGAGAGAGATTTCTTGTACTTTTAAAATTATTTAACGATACTAAAACTGCAGAAAATATTTAACCAGTTCCATGTCCAAGACACTTTAGGCAGTAATTCAGTTTTAAGTTCTCTGCACTTTGGTTGCCTACCTCTAAAGCTGGCAAAATGTTTTTTTCATATCTCAAATATTTCTGTAATGGAGGACACAGGGCTACGTCTGGGTGAAGAGCAACTTGGCCAAAATTCTTGAACCTATTAGAAGAACATGTAATTTTCTTCCTTATAAGTGGTAGTCATCCTTGCACTTGAGAGAGAGCTAAGTGTACAGGTGTTGCAATAAAGAAGCATGTTACCATTTTCCTTTCTTTGGATTTCTGAAATATGAGCCAGCACTACTGATTATCAAGGGTTCCACGTAGAGTATCATCCCTCATTTCTTCTGAGTTCTCCTGCAGAAGCCAAGATAGGTTCTGGCTTGAACTGAATTTTCCATTCTTAGATAATAGTAAAACTATTTGGAAGAATTGATTTGATTGCTTATTACCAGAATGAAAGAAGAAAAGGAAGAACACCTTTTTCTGATAGTTCAGTTATTGGATCCAAAGGTGATCTAAGAGGACAATAACAAGTTTCTATATTATCTAGTTCCAATAGGAGTTTAAGTTTTGTGGCTTTTGTCCCAGTTTTAGTCCTTTACAGCTAAAGTAAAAAAAGTCTGCATAAACCCATCTTTTTTACAAGTATCTTTTTCCACAAAGGAAAAAAATAAAATACAGATCTCTAAAGAATTTATGATGCTAAAATTAGCTCTCGGCTCATGAGTTTAGGTTTCCAGTGTGGGAAGAAACATTAGATCACTGCCTATTTGTAATCTTGCTCTTTCCCAAAATAAAATCTATGTGATTTATGCATTTATCTTGAGGTTGAGTAGGAGCTGTGAGAGATGATGTATGGGTTTGGATGGAGCTGTGTAGCAACTTCCTTTTCTGCTATGTGAGCCACAGAAGACGCTTCCTCCGTGCCTGCTGGAATGTAACCAAAGCCTTGCATCCCCTGGTAAACCTACCAGGAAAGTCTGATACTCCTTTATTTTCCATAAAATGTCTCCACTTTGTCCAGTGCACTGGGAGGTACTGACTGCGTGTGGATGAAGGTTTGTCACAAAGATGATGTCAGCACTAGAAGTGGTTTTCCATTTTATCATACCCAGTAGTGACAATGAGCTTCTGGGTGTTAGCAGTAAAGGGACCACTTTGCCATGTATGAATCTGTTAGCAGAGGCATTGTCTGTGCCCAGAGCCAGACCTGAAAAAGAGATGACTATGTCCAGCTGGAGGGTTTTGTGGCTTGGCTTTCTTTTTGTTTGCCCTTCATGCTGCCAATTTGCACTCAAGTGCAAGACTGTTTTACAAGGTCATGGGAAAATTTTTACTTTCAAACCCCACTTGAGCCAAAGCAAAATACTCCTCCACTTCCTACTTCAGTGGTAGAACTTTAGAAAATTGATAATTTTCTCAATAAATACTGTCCAGAATTCCCAGTGATGATAATGGGACTGCCCAATTTTTAAGAAGCCCATGTGGTGCTGCTTGCACCAAGATTTGCTAATAGCAAACTGTATTAAGGAGGATGTTATTCCTCCTGCTGCCTATGTCTGTGAACTGACTGCTTCGCAAATGGTTGCAGTCTGCAGTGCTGATCTAGAATCAATGAATAGAGATGTAGAAGTGTTTTTGTTTTGATGATGAGTGCAAAGAAGAGAGGAAATCCAGCATAGACAATACAGCATTGATTCAGAGATAGCGTTCATTGCATTGCAGTTAATTTCTAATTGTTATGACTCATTTTGTATATTAGACTGAGTTGATGAATGTGCTTTAGAATCAGTTAATGAGTAATGAATATGGTATTTAGTAACACTGTTCACTATATAGCTGGCAGAAATGTCACAGTTCTGTTACAGTAATCAGAATTCATTCGTGACCTGGGTAATCTCATCTAGTGTCAAAATTCTTTGGGATAAACACTTTGTACACAGAGCTAAAGTATCTGGCTTCCTCTTATAACTCCACAGGATCAATTTTCGAGAGCAGCAAAGTAGCTAGCTGCCTAGGGTGGCAGGTCTCCCAGGCACTACTCTTGGTACTTAGCTTAAGCCTCCAAGATTAAGTGAGCTTTCCAGTTGCAGCATTCCAGTTTTGAGTTATTGCATGTTGAATCAAGAGTTCGGCAGCTCTACACATGCACAGAGGGAACTATGCCTGTATCAATTAACCAGGTAACTAGGTGTTTTTAGGGAGAGTGTGTTTTCTCTGAATTCCAACAGCACCTATTTTGTATTTAGGTGACTAGATACTTCTTAGGAAATTTATTTCAGAATAAAAAATGCCTTTTTCTAGGTAAGCTTGTGAAAGTAATGGAAGGAATGTGTCAATTCATGTAAGTGTCATGTGAATGTCAGTGCCATCATACATTTCTCCACTTAAAGTGGCTGCAAGTGATGGAAGAGATAAAATAACACCTTTCAGGACAACCTCCTCTTGTGAATGTGATATTTTGAAGTTATGAAAAAAGTCAGATTTTGAAATTCATCTCTATTTCCAAAACATGATTTGAATTAGTCAAAAGAATAGTCCATAAACTTATTCATTGCTAAGAGAGAATTCTCCAGCTAGGCAAAATGTAGATTTTCAACCAAACCTTTTTTGGTTTGGTCTGTGGCAATGAATGTTGTGTGTTTCTAACAAGTGGCCAGCCTAGCTAAATTTACAATTGCTTGTTTTTGAACTGTGCCAATAGATAATTTTATTTAGGAATTTCAAATTGCTGTAGTTTTAACAACTGATTTTCCTACTCCCATTGCTCAGTTCTAGCTAGGTCAGAACAATTACATTTCTTTGAACATGAATTTACTTCTGTGATAATGACAGCTGTCTACAGTGGTAGAAATAAAAAGGTTAATGGAGATCTTTACTTACTTTAGGGATAGGTTAGCATGTTTTATTGGACATAATAACTTTAAAGTAATAAGCTTCATTTTAAAAAAACAAATCACAAAAACCTTAAAGGCAGCGTGCAGTTGAGCAGCTTTCCATGGAAATTCTTTTACTTTCTAAAGAATGCTGCCCTATGTACCAGGGATTGGAAGAACAGTGATTTTATACATAGTACTTCAATGAAGAGTATACTTCAGGCGTAGCTGTTCTGTTCTAGTTGGAACTAACAAAAGATCTATAATTCACGTTCTAATTATTTTTTTCCCCCTTTCTCTCGGTTACTTAACAGTCCTTAAATGCAAGCGCAAATGTTCTTTAATCTGAACGTAACACTACATTACACTGTTAAGGTGACCTGCTGAAAGCGACAATCTGATCGTACGTGTTCTAAAAAAGTATACCTGTATAGATAAGGAGCTGTAATAATTATAAAGTGCCTACAACAAAAGTCATTATGCCATCTTTTATCACAGTAACAAGAGCAGAAACTCAGTAGTGCAGTGTTTAATTTATTTGTTATGTACAAGTTAAAAATAAGGATATTAATACAATGATGATCATAAAAATCATATTAACATTCAGGCTCCTGCAGAGACTCTATTAACCTTGCCTCAGATCTGTAAAAGCATATGCCAAGTTCTCACCCCTCCTAGCCAAGGGAACAGATTACTTGTACTCTTGAACTAAGCACACCACTGCTTATGTGAAAAGAAAAAAAACAACAACAAACCACAGCTACAGAGTTTCATTTGGCAGTACAGATTAGGTACACTGTAGTAGATGGGCATCTAGAATAGCATGGATATTGTAAGCGGCAATTTCGGTAAGTGAATCTTAACTGCATGTTGCAGTGGTTCTGAAGATGCTGTCAGGGAACAAATGGAAAAAGGCACAGCATTGTGAAAGGCTTTGAGTTACATGTGGAAACAAAACTTCAGCTTAAGAGTTTGTTCTTTAATACAGGGTAAAAATGAAGTTGGGTAAATAAGTACTAATAAGCCCCGTCTTAACTAAGGACCCAAGGCAGAGAGAAAAGAAATATTTCTCATCTTTAGCCTGCAGAATAACAACTGGGATGAACTATAGCTGCCTTGGCAACCATATATAACATATGCTTGGAATTAAAGCTAAATCTGTACTAGATTTTGGGTGCTATCTGATGTTCTCTTTTTAATGGTTGTTTACCTTATAAGCTCTCCTAATATCATAATTTCACAGAAAACACTGTCCCATCAAATAGTTCTTGAATTGTCTGCTTCCTCTTTAAAGACAATGTAGCCATATGTGCTTTGGGGAATTTCCAACAATCTACAATTTTCAGAACTGATTTAATAATTCAAAATGGTGAAACCTATGAAAGCTTTTTGCTTATTTTTTTCATAAAATAAGCAACTAAACAAACTAAACAAAAGCATTGATTTTGCTACTTCTGGTGTAAACCAGTTGAAATATTACTACATTTTTTCTCAGTAGCCATGACCATTGCTCTTATATTGCTTGTAATTTCAAGCCATTATTAGTTTAATCAAGAGTTAGATGGCAAATGCAAGTTTATCTTATGCAAGATGGTTTTATAACAGGAAGCTAGAATGTAGCATTTTATTCTGAATATTTTTTATAAAATGCATAGTTTTGTGTTATTACAGATCTTCACACATTGAATAGCTTCTTAATTTCTGAAAAAAGCAAGTACATGTTATATGTGCAGATTTTTTCCTGAAATATTTTTTAAAAGCCATAGTTTTATAAAAGGTACATTTAAAAATAACTTTACAATATATTAACTTAGGAGGGAGAAGAAGCACTGGTGTGCTGTGTTTGTTTGAAAGAAGTTCCCTTCAGTAGATTCTTCTTTGTTCAAAATAATTTTCAAGAGAAGACTAAACACTGTGCTGCTATTATGATTCTACTATTATGTCTCTCTCATTTCAGCTGCTAAAACATCTCTATGCAAGATCCAGAAATGCAAAAATCATTCTTTAACGCATACCACACTCACTGAAACATCAGCCACATGACATGACCGTCTTCTATCTTCTGAACAGTTTTTGTCACCCATCCTTGGTGAGACTTCTGCTTTTCAGAATAAGCTTTAAATATTACAACTTGTCATGACAAATGACAAATAATTTGCCTTCGTACTGACAGTTATAGGAAACATGAGATTCTAGATGGCTGGGTGATGGGGTGAGTGCAAAGGATTAAATAGTTTTCTATCTCCTACTGGCAACCGGTTGCCTCTAGTGAAGGGCACACCTTCTTTACTCTATGTCACATATGCCTCACTTTATTTGAGGTTCTTAATGCTTAGGCATCTTTCTAACCTCATGAAATGTTTGAGTGATGTTGATTAGGACATGTATCCCAATAAAAGCAGAAGCAGTGAAGGGCATGAGTAGCAAGCTAAAAAGCTTATACTGCTTGCAAGTGTTTTCCAGCTCTCACCTTTCACATATCGGGTACTTGAACAGGTCCAGAGCTAGAAATAATTTTTGTTGGGAAAGTTTTTTCAGTTCATCTCCCAACAAACAACAACAAGCAGATAGACCCAAAGAGATGTTCTGGTTTGTATTAGTTTCTCAGGGTCATCCAGTAATCTCACAGCTATTTTCTGCATGCAGGTGTCGGTTCTTTTTACCTTCCTCTACATCGTATTCCAGCCCTTCCTGATCTGTTTACTATGAAACTCCAAGACTTGCACACAAGACATGCTTTTCACCATTTCACGTTTTCTGAACTGGGTAATAATACTTATGTCTCACTGTCCCTACATATGATCATGGCATCCAAAACAAGTTATAATATTAAAAATGAATGTTCTTTCTCTCTCTGCATACAGTTCAACCTTGTGTTTGATTGAAACTATGTAAACAATCACGTATTACTCTGAATCCTCTCTCTCAATTTTAATTTAGATCATTTCATGGAGCTGAATACGCTGGACATTACACAGTCATAGTTTACTTACCATGTTAGCAGCTGCAGTCCAACTTGTCACCCTGGCTGTGAGTGTGGGGTTCATGAGCAAAGACTACCCAAAAATCCTGCTAATGACTTTGCTTATATTGTCATTTGTAATCACAGATGGATTTACCTTCTTGCTTACCTGAGCAAGCCAATGTATTCATAATTCAATTTTCTGCCCAGTGCCCTCTTCCATGAAATTCTTGGTGGTGAAAGCTCCAGATACAGTTACAGTCCTTCATGAATGCTTGCTGTGGGGCATTTCTTTTTCAGAGGATTATTCTTCTGCAGGTTGCTGAAAATCACTGTGAACAGAGAGAAATTTAGAAACTATTAGCCTGCTTTTGCCAACCAGCCTGTGGTTTGCACTGTAAATTGAGTGCCTGCTAAGTCTGCTCAGGTAATGAGGCTGATCAGAGCAGTTCATTGTCATTTGTTTAACATCCTTTCCCGTGCAGTCCATGTCTCATTTTCAATACACAAGTTTAGGGAGTGTGAACATTTTCTGGAAGAGATCTGTGCATGCCCCCTTACCAATTTTGGAACTGTGGCTCCCATCAGATTAAGATTACTTGACCATAATTTGCCCCAAGAACATTCAGATGGAGAACACTCAATTTACTGAGTCAAAGAAATATGCAATCAGGGAAGAACTTCAGGTCTTTTTATTTCTATACATGAATAAAGTGATGATATATATGCCAGATTTCAGCAAAACTAGATTAAACTCATCTATTATATTGTTTTACCCAAATAGTATTTCCTTTTGACTTGACAGGATTCATGATTTTATTGCAAAGGATTGTGAATAATCAGGCGCAGGGAAGGCTAGTCTAGAAATGGAGGAAATAGGAATAAAAGACACATTTCACCTTCTCAGAAAGATGCTTGCAGTTACAGATAATGCTATAGGCACTTGTGGGAGTGAAGTGGGTTTTTTTAAAACAGCAAATGCTGTGGCCATTTTGGTGCTTTCAGGAGCTGGAGCCATAAAGCTCTGAAGACACATCTGAACATGTATTAGTGCTATGTTTTATGTTGTGCATATGGACCAAACGCCTGGGAAATGTGGCACATCGGAGACTTTGCAGAACAGGGCTTCTTTTTGGAGGCCTTCCAGAGGACGAGAGGATGTGCGAGTGAGCCCAGGCAGGAGCTGGCAGAGGAGACCGTTTGGGAAGGTCTGGCTTGGTGGTGGGTGCTGCAAAAGCCCTGTACAAGGTCCACTAAGGCACCTGAGTTGTGGAGTCAAGGAAACCAGGGCAGGTGAGACTCCTGTCGCCTTTCACAGTGTCCCCTCCTGGACGTCAGCCTAATGAAATTACAGGTGGAGCTTAAATCCCTCTTTTCACCAGCACGTCCTAATCAACAGCCACTGAGAGGGAGAGAGCATTTTCAGATTATGCTTTATTGATAATAATAAAATGATGCATTTTAATGTTGAAAGTTGTAATTTGTGACAATTATTCTTTTCTGTGCTTCACTTAGGTCACTAATCTGCACCATCAGGCTGATAATTGTCAGAACTTATAAACTGATTGTGACGCTTCATTATCCAATATTTTATGGAATAGAAAAAGTCTGCAAACACTATATGCACACAGCAGGTTCTCTGTGAAGAAACAAATTTGCATCTATAAGTGTTAAAACTTAGCAGTTTTTCATGTCCTAAAAATAAGGGTGTGTGAACTAGCTACAGTCTTTTCAGTGCTGTAATTCCACATTTTTTTCTATTTATATATAAAATAAAGACCAAGAGTTTTTTTCAATAGTACTATTTTTAGACATACGTCTGGCTTTTTAAAGTTTACTTGTTATTTTTGTGATTGCTTATAGCTAGCAGAATTTGGAAGCTGAAAACAGTAAGTGTTTTTCCACCACTGAATTTTCTAATGGACATTATAATTACCTTTTTTTTTTCTTTCCTTGTTTATGCATCACTTTATTTGATACCAGCAGAGCGCTGTGACTGGCCTTATTAGTTTACTCCTGTAGCAGAGCTGACTAGCTAAAAACAAAACAGGGAGCCATATAACACTTCTACTGAAGTTGTGGGAGGTTTTCCATTAATTTCTGAGGAAACAAAATAGATGTACTCTAATTCCTCCTAAGCATTATATACCTTTTTGTATTTTTTTTCAGTAAGCATTACGTTTATTATTGACAGAAGAAACAGAGGTAATCCTCAATATTGAACATAAGTAACTTGTAGGGGGATCCTGAGAAATTATTTTTATAAATGCCTTTAAAAAGCATTTAAAATGTGTGAACTGTTCTTTAAAAGTATCTTTGTGAAAAGAAAAAAAACTATTCTGGGAAATGGTTTAATAGCTTTTAGAGAAAGGAATGAAAATTAAAGGCAAGGCAATATAAAATAATAGAAAGATGGAAATTTTCACTGAATATGTCTCTCCCAACTGAAATAATTTCTTTTCATTGAAATACCCTATTAAACACTTCTAGTCAGTGATGTTACCTCTTGATCACAGCTTAATCAACTAAATCAGCTGTCAAATGTGAAATGTGGCTCTGAAGTAGCAACTTTTAACAGTCTTTTTCAGCTCTTTGTCATGGATAGGATATTTGCTTACTTTTAGGAAGGAGACCCTTTTCTTTCCTTTGTTCTCAGCCATTAAAAGAACTGAATTTTAATATTACTGTTCATTATTAATGGCATCATTTGCTAAATTGAAATGTGGAAAAGAAATGAACTTGCAGAGATGACTATATCACTAGTAGTGATACTGAGCAAATGATAAAAAAACCCAATCAGTTCTGCATGCATTGAAATTTCAGATTTATATGTCTTCATCGTGTGACTTGAGAAATGAATTCTAAAAATATTTCCTGCGTATTCCTGTTTGCAGACATCATATCCCATGCTATCAAAAATTACTGGGGAAATCTGAATGCTTGAATATTATCTATCAATATCTTGGTAAACTTGAAACATCTGTCATAGCCAGATTAATAGAAAATTCAGCAGCAGATTTAAGCATAGGTACCAAGTCTTGTATATTGAATGAATTTCTTATAAACATTGGTTCCATGTAAAAACACATGAGTAGTTAAAAAAGAAATAATTCAAAGCCAGTTAATTTTCTAGGAGAAACAATGTTTGTGAGGTGCTCAGGATCATAGGACAAAAGTCATTAGAAGTCAAATTAGAGAAACAGAAGGCTAAACCCAACTGAACTCAAATTACATTTCTCAACTAGAAAAGTCTTACATGCTTGTGTTGGTAGGGCAAAGATGAGATTCTGGGGATTCAGGGCTATCCTGGGCTTCTCATAGACATGCAGTCAGGGACAGTTTATGAGCACTAATCTCATTCCTTGGCCCCTAAGTATGTTTTTTTTTTTCCAATCAAAGGACCTTGTAGAGCGTTGCACAGCATTAGTGCCTCCTACAACCATAAACACAGGTGAGAGACTTCCATCTATTTTCTTTCATATTTGGACTCTCTGGTATCTAAGGACACATGTGCTAATTAAGCAGTAGAATTTATAATTTTTTTGCCATCATCTCTTCCTTTTAGTAGCCTGTACAGCTGGAGTTCATGGCAAAATCTGCTTCTTAGTTGGGACACTCATCTTTCAAATTTCTGGCTTTGTGTGAAATTTAACTGAAACCAGCCACTATTTTCAGAAGGTATTAACAAGGGAGCAGTTTTCTAAACCTTTCTTTCACAGAGAACTAGCCAAAAATCAATGTATTTAAATTTTACACATTTAAACTTGCAGAAAGACCCTAGATATGTCAATATGTCTAATGACAACAACCACAATTGAGCAGTATTTGTTGTAAGTGTGACTTTATAACTAAAGTGTAGCACATTTACTTTTGCTAATGTTGTGATTTGTACCTAAAGTCTCATTTCAGCCATGCTTCATTCTTCTTCACCTCAGCTCTTTAGTAGAACAACATGTTTTGTGTTGAACTTTTTTACCTTTTGGTGACAATTCTTGACCCTATGGATCTCTCAGAACTCATTTATGGTTAGGGCATAAGACATTAAGAAGTGTGTTGTGCTCTGAAAAACATAAAATTTCTCCCTGATTTGACATGGTTTTAAAATGCAACCATCTTCTTCTAAAAACATTAAAAAAAAAAAAAGGGCCAGGGGAAGGGAGGAAGAAAAGAAATTAGATGGGTTTATCACTGTCATAAATGATACTTCTTTTATAACAAGTACCAAGAGGGGCTGAAGTAAAGAATCCCCTTTCAGTTACTGTACAGGGAAAATTTATTAGCCTTACATGAGTAAATGCACACAGACTGAACAAAAAATTAAAGCCCTTACCCTGGCATGAAAATTATTTTCATGTACATTATTAAGAAATAGTTTTAAAAACTGAGAAGGATTAAATACAGGGGTGTTTCATTCTTTTAATATTTCCCTTGGGATATATTAGTCATGTATTATTTGAATGTCGTCTTACCTTGAGAAATTGCAAAGAAGTAATTAATATCTCTATTAAAGAAAATTAATAGCTGTTGCATGAGAATTCTTCTGAAGCACTCCCTAATTTTACCTGGATGTTTCAACTGGGGCATGAAGAGACTGCTATTTATAACTGTATTTCCTAAACTGTTTCTTAAGGCAGTCCAAACCTGTTTTTAACTGAGTTATGAAATCACTTCTCAATTGGACATATATACGAACAAAATGCATTACTTTATGGATCAGATTTTCTAATATGATTTCAGCACTTCAGGCCAATTCTGAGGTCAAAGAGAATTATTTTGGTTGAAATGAGAGATTCAATATGCATATTTTTGGGTTGTCCCATGCTGGTTAATTCAATAGCTGAGCTGTTAATGAAGAACAGCTTTGAATAGAAATAAGTAATAGGACATTAAATTATGTATAACTCTTGCATTTTTCCTGGTCCAATTTAGAAGCAAGAATTAAATTCAGGCTTAATTAAAGAATCAAGTCGGCTTCAAAACTGAAGAGCTATTGTGGATTTAGCTATACAAGAGTCTAATAAGCACCACTTCAACATATTCATTTAAGAGAAAACTCCTTTTTTGTTTGTTGCTGTTGTTACTGTTGGGTTTGATTATTGAAAATATGGGGAGAGAGAATACAAGGAGAAATAATCAAACATACTATTAAACTTATCTCACCTCCATGGTTATTGTGATGTACACTTTAAAAACTGTGTGAGTCTTACATGTAAGGTTTTTTTAATACATACTTCTTGATATCCTTAACAAAGCTTGCTAGGCATTACTTCCTCCATTCTAAAGGTGAAGAATATTATTGTAAACTGTTATCAGAACCACATATACAATCAAAGACTTCAGTTTATTGTTTTTTAGCTCCTGCTGTCTAAATTGAGTATTGTTTGTTGTGCAATACAACTTTTCTTTTGCCAAGAATGGTTGGACCAGATGTTCCTTGAGGTCCCTTCCAACCTGGTATTCTATGATTCTATGATTCTATGAACATATGATGTTGTATACCTAACAGAAGATCTTTAAACTGCTGTGTTTTGATGTTTTGTTTATGCTGTCCCTTGATTACATACAATGAAATATCACCTTATAGATAAACAGTAGCACATAACAGAGTAAGTTATGGATTACTAAATGTGGCTTGCTCTTGATTGATACAATTAAACAGAATTATTACATATATTCATATCAAAGGAAAATAAGACTTTAAAAAAAATCAATATTTTTGACTGAGTATGGAAAAATTCATTTAATAATACATGCTTACTGATTTCAAGCAGAGGAATTTCATCTACAACAATAGGCAATCCAAAAATATGGAACCAGTTTTTGGATTTTTTTTGAACCATGTCTGCTATTTCTGTTTTTCTAGAAATGGAAGACTCTCTGCTGCTTTTTGGATGTAAGATGAATACATATTTATTGAAATATGTATTTCAAAACAGCCGTGTTCTTTAACCGAGTTGCTAAAATAACCTGTCTGTCTAAAAAAATCTGACTGTCCTTTGAAACAAAGTATTTCTTGCAAAGAGTAAGACTGGAAAGGTGTATGTAAAAGGAAAACATCAGTGAAATGTCTAAACTTTTGCAAGACTATTGCAGTTCCAAGAGTCTAATCAACTAAATGAAAATAGCACAAAAAGTAACCCACAAATCTTATGTGATTGGATAATGCTTATCCTAAATATTTTTTGTGCATATAATATCAGATATCAGGGTTATTGTTGTCAACTTCTTTTCTTGCAATTTCAAGGACTGGTGAACACATGAGAAGGACAAAATGTTGTAGCTAATTAATTTTAACCACTAAATTATGTTCCTCTCATTTCCTGTCTTAGAACGCTTGAATCACTCAATCAACTGTTATTGTACTTACGTTGATTTTTTTCTTTACAATTTATTTTAGAGATGTAAGAACAACCTGACCTGCATATTCCCATTTCTCTTTTTACAGAACATTTGTATTTTCATGTCTATTTCCAGCATTTTTTCTAATAGAGCTACACTTGTAAAAAACAGAAGTTTTCAGTATGAGCTGAAAAAAAGTGGTCTGTATTCTATTTACCAATGTATTATAAATGGTGGGATTCATCCAACTTCAGAGTTCATACTGGTTCTTCTGTATAGTCATTCTTGGCAAAAATAGTTAAGACAACGTAAAATTGCAAAAAATATTCCATCTGATCAGAACAGGTTTTCACAGGACACTGTAAAAGATATCAGTGTACTCAAATGATGATTCCTGTATCATATCAAGTACAGAATATATTGTGGACTGAGAGGAGCACATAACCAAATATGACATTGATATTTTTACTCCTAAAAGAGTGATTATTGGCATAACATAATTCTCTGTTCAGCACTACTATAATTGCTCTCTCAGTCCTTAAGATTTGCCACACATTTTATGTTAATCCCAGAAGCTTAGAAAATAAAATGAATGCATGGAAATTGATGTTTTGTGAGCAGTTTAACATGCTACAAATATTTAGGCTATGAAAACATAGTAGAATGTGATTGTGGTGTAAGAATAAAGTCTTTTAATCAGTTACTTGTAGTTCATAAACATTTTTAGCCACTTAAGCCAAATCCTGACCTTAAGAGTTTTACAAGCAATGTAATTGACTTGTTCAATTAGAATAAATTTTTTCCATGCCCTTAGCAAAGAATGAACCAGAAAAGAGATTACAGGTACTCAAAATAAGATACTTTAATACAATGATAGCAACATACTTGATTCCTGGATTAGAAAAAAACACTGTTAAATAGGCTCTCTAGATGTCTGGTTGATTGGTAGATCATGGAACACTTTATTGTAGAGACAACTGTGGAAAGACCCTAAAATATGTTCTTAACATGCAATTTAATTTTAAAAATAAGAATGCGAATTCAAATATTCAGGTATCAACAGAATGTAATTTTGAAAAGTAACTTAAAAGTCACCTGAAAGATTAAGGCTGCTAATCCACTCTTTGTATTTAAAAAGTTCCCATATTTGTTAGAGGAATATTCTGTAAAAGGCATTATCATGCGGAAAGAAATATCATGCAATCTGTTATCCTTCCTGAATATTTATAGCATTGAATATGACACTTTCTATTTAGTAACACAGGAGAAAAGATTCAACACGGGAGAAAGGTTCACCTAATCAGCTTGCTTTTTAACAATGTCTATGAGAAAGAGTAAACATTGAAAAAAGGTGCTCAAAATTGTATCACTTAAAACTGTAAATTTAAGTTGTGATTTTCAAGTGAAGAGGTTTATTCTCACAAAGCTGAAATACAGCTTAAATTATTTTTATATGAAAACTTAAGAATTTAAAATGTTATTTTCAAATAAAAAAAATCAAAATAAGATATTTAAAATAGCTAATGAAAGTAAAAAGCTGATTTGTAGGTTTGTCCACAAAACTAAAAAAATGATTTTTCAGTCACTGCTTCCAGAAATACATACTACTAAACATGACAATAATGGGTATATTCTTCAGTGCTGACTTCAGAGTTCATCTTGCTGTTGTGTTACTGTATACACTTTAGTCTATAACTTCAAAGAAATCATGCCATTTTGTAGGGGCCAGGAAAGAAACAAAAATCTGTAAAATTTAATTATAAGAAATCTTTAATCAAAAGGATATAAATAGTGAAATTGAGTAGACTTAAAAGTTGTGCAGTCTCAGAGACAGCGTCTGGTTATATGAGTTAGAAAACTGCCAATTAATCGTCATCAGTAAAGATGCTAGTGTTGATCCTTAGAATTACAGAACAGTATAACCTACCACCATATTTGGAAAGCAATTAAGACTGTAATTTATGCATATCATCTAAAGGCTATTATCTTTCTGGCCTTTTTTAATTCCCAAGGAAACTAGTAGGAAGGCAGAAAAAGGTGATGTGAGGTATTCCGTTTAGTTTAGAGTTTCCATAACAAAAGGTTAGTAAGGAAAATGAATGATCATGAAGTATAAAATCCTTGTCAAGATTCTAAATTTGGTTCGTATCATAAAATATTCTTAAGAAATGTGTGGTCACTGGAATATTTTTCTCATCTCCCAGTTCTTCTATATAAGCTATTTTGGGATACTAACTTCAAAGTGTGGGTTGTAATTTTTTTTTCATTGCAACTTAACGTCACAGCTAGTATAGAATTTCTTGCTTCACACTAACTCTTTCCTCCTTGACCTTCTCCTGCATTTTTATTTTCTTCCTTCTTTTCTTCCTGGCACTTCATCTCATGTTCTGATAGCCTCTGTCAGCCTTAATCACAAACTTAACGTTCTTCTCATCCATTTTTCATTTCACTCTCCCTCATCAGAGATGAGGGGAACTTGTGTATTTGTTGCCTTAGAAATTATTTTTCTGCTTTTACATATGTACAAACTAAACATTAGCCATTTCCACACATCCCAGCTCTTTCTTTTTTCAGTTCATATGGCCTCAAATGCCCTAAATTGAGGGAAGTTCAGTTACTTATATGTGTTTTAGGTACAACAGTCCAATTCTTGCCATGAAGAAGTCTGTATGTGTGGCTATTCTGTAGGAATAAACAGACTCAAAGTATACAGTAAGGTAGAGAGGTGACTTTGGGCTTTCAAGGCATGACTTGCACTTTGAAGATTAGATTTTTTTTTTCCTCCCAGAAGGGTTTGTATTAATGTTTGCTTTCAGGAAGCATTTTGTCACTTTATGCAAGAGTAAAATCTATGCCTATGTACTAAACGACCCTGCAACAGGCCACAGAACTGCAGAATTTCCCATATACATATGTGTACTGTGGGTGAAACCCAGAAAGCTGCTGTACACAGCTGTTTCCAGCTGTTTTCAGAATGGGAGTTCTCTTTCTTAATACGTTATTATATAGAAGTTTAATATAAGAGGCTGACTATGATAATTAACTGAATTCTTAGTATTTTCTAGGTGCTAACAAACAGTTTTCAAAACTATGTACCTTTTTTTTTTTTTATTTTGACCTTTTAGATGCTGTTGCAAAGAGATGGACGCTGATTTTAGTTTTTCTTTTAAATTAAAATCTGATCATAAAGGTACATGATAATGTGGGAGAAATCTTCACACATGGAAAAAGTTCCGTGTTCCAATAAATAGGCAAGTTACTGATCTAAATTGCCTACCAGTAATCTCCATTTAAACTAAAAAAATTAATGATTAATGAGAAGAATTACATAATGAATTGGTGAAATTAAAATCAAATCTTTTGTTGATTTTTTTTTTTTAGAAAAAAACCTTCAAAAACTCTCTTAAGACTCTTGTAGACAATGATATGGACATATAAAAAATCATTAAAATATTTTTGAAAAAGATAGTTATTACAGCTTACTAAATTTAACTTGGATAACAGCAAGCTATTACATGCTTACTGCACTTCAGAATTACTCTAGACTCTTCGTACATCTAGATGACGTGTCTAGCAACGTTTTCAGAAATTAAAGATCTGGTAGTAGTAGGGAGCTCAGTCTGCAGGTATATGGTGGTGTTTAGCAGTTGTTAAAAAGTAAATAGGATAACTTAATGTGGTAAAAGAAAAAAACTGTGACATTGATGCAATTTCCTTTGCCCCTGATGTCAGGGAAAAAAGGAACTCTAAGAGACCTGTGCAATGTCAAAATTATTTATACTAGAACAAAAACAAACAAAAAAACCCAACCCCTAAACAAAACAGGTAGAAACTAGTACCATGGAAATTCAGAGGAAAGATTCCTGCTTGTAAGTAGTATTTAGAGTTGGTAGACTAGCATCACCTTACTATTAAATGATCTGCCGGCTCAATTTTCCTTTGCGAACAGTGACCATCAAAATACGCTTTTGGCATCTCTTCCTTTCTTTTTTCTTTCTAGTCCTACTGAATTGCTAAAAAGTAGAAGAAATATGAAATATGATGTCTTTTCTATGTATTCTTAGGGAACTGATCAAGTGAATGACCTAGTGTTGGATTCATTGCTAACGTTTCACCTAGGCCATCCTGATGTATTTGACAGTTCTTATGATTTTATCTTCCTTAGTCTTGAGTGAAGGAGGAAATTTCTGAATGACATTAATGCAGAAGATACAATTCATATGAAAAAGTTCATCACTGTCCTCAGCACTCTGTGACATGAGATGTCAATAGTGAAAGAAAGGAAGATGGTTATTTGGTTATTGTTGATAGAGTTAAAAACCTTGAAGCAATATTTCAGAAAACTGTGTTGGTTTTACTTCTTTTTTCTTGAATATGTATATGCTCTTGTCAATATATGTAGTACACCTGTAAGGATTTTTCAGCTATTCAGTAGCTAGTTCCATTTTGAGGGGATCACTGGCATCCCTATAGTGAGAAGTCTTGCAGTCTAAGAATTTGCCTTGTCTTATCTTTAAAGTTACATTAAAAAAAAAAAAAAAGAAAAAAGAAAAAAGATAAAGGTCTAGCAGAGCTTGCCATAGATGGCAAAATGTCTTGAATATCATCTCTAAACAGCCATTTCAATGCAACTGTTAGTGTAGTCAAACACCTGAGTGATAAACCAATCCAGCTGTGAATTTCAGTACAAAAGTAGCAGTAATACTGTTCTCTTTTTCTCACTAAGGGAAGAAAAAGGGAAAGTAAATGCCTGATGTTGTCCTCTGTTCTGTGCAGACATGGGCTTTTCAGATGCTCTCCGCAGCATGAAATACTATTTAACTCGGAGGGAACAAAACTGGTGTACAGAAAGACAGATTGTAGTAGCCTGTGATCTAATGAAAGTATTGTTGTATTTAAATGCAAAATGGAGGGAGACCCCCTAAAAGAGCATGGAAAATAATTATGTTCCACAATTCCCTATGTAAAGTAGTCTATGTTTAAATTAGCAAGTAATGTGGCATAGCAGGAGCAGGTCTGGGGAGTGAGATTATTTGGCTTTCAAGACCCCTACTACATGCATTTGGTTGGGAGAGGGTACTTCAGGCTAGTGCTAGTCTGGTCCTGTGAGCTGATGGAAGTGCCCCTTTGTGGGTGGAACGTGTTTGGAGGCTTCCCAGGGCTCATCTTCCAGTTCAGTTTTGCCCAAAAGCAATCTAGCAGCACACTGAGACCTCCTTACCGTGTCAAATCCAAGCCTGCTAAGTAAGGATGATCAGATTTGCTTCAGAATCACATTTCTGATCCAAGTCAAAACATTAATGTAGACACACACCTGTATATCACTTAAATACATGGAGTGACAAGTTCAATCCAGCGAAAAGATGTAACTTTTCAAAGTGCGCATAGTTAAACTATGTAACTCACAGTCACAGGATATAAGGGATGCCAAAATCTTACAGGGTTCAAAAACTCTGCATACAAATTCATGGAAAAAAAAAAAGTATCCAAGACAATTAAATATAAAGCCATTACCTCTAGCTGCAAATGTTCCAGAGGAACAAATGCTGGGGAGAGTTGAACATACAAATGCTGCTTTAAATTTGTCCTGTTCTTGCACTGCTTTCTAGTTACCTGCTATTGATCACTTTCAGAAACTAATGGGCAAGGTGTGACCTGGTACAAAAAGCCTTATGTTGACTAACCCCACAGGAATGATCTTACACAGCACACAGGATGTAAGCAAAAGTCCAGAAACATCCAGAAAGATTACTTGCACAGTCATTATTTTAAATTTGTCCTTTGGAGATAAATGTCCGTGTCCACTGATGAGCTACAGAGCCTAAGCTTCTGCCTTGGAAACATAGCAGTTTGAAGACAGGGATAAATGTCGTTTGGGCCATGGTCTCTTAGAGGCAATAAATATGGCATTTTTCTGTGTAGAACTTTACTTACATTGCTGTATGTTAACAGAGACAGCAGTAATTAAAATCTGCATTTAATTCTTAAGTGTTTCAGTGATACTAGAACACACTTCTGTGACTTCTACTTCTTAAGTTTTAAAAGCAACGTGTAGGATTTGGATTTGTAAATGTCTGGGTCTGATACAATAGCTGACAATAAATGTATAAATAATAGCTGATGCTAAAGACTGCTTCCCTCCCATATGATTCAGTGTTTTGCTTATTTATTTGGAAGTCCTGCAGTTCAGATTACTCCCTTTGGATCTTAACTTACAAATATTATGCTTATACTTGCAAAAAAAACTACAACACCAAAAAAAGCAAAATTCTGCTTCTCAGGAAATCTGTAAAAAACCTCACAACTGTAGAGTGCCCCATGGATATGCCAGACTCTGTGACTGAGGAGAAGATTCCATAAGAATGAGGCATATTCAGTTCAATTTAAGGGTCAATTGGGGGATTTTAAGAAAAAAGTGTAATGATATGGAATAATTAATATTTAATGCAGATGAGAAGTTTTACTGAAAATTACTCTCTGGATGTCCCAAGAAGTTCCTTTAAATCAATTATCTATAAATAGAAGAATTATTAATGGTAATCATTTGTACTTTACTGTACAGAGAGTTAAACACTGTTAAACCATTAAGCTCATTTTAAGGGGATAATATGCTATCTGGAAACGTTAAATTTGTAAAATAGGAAACAAAGTGGACAAAGAAATAAAGAGAAAGAGAATGAATTAAATGTAATGTATATTTGTGTGTTGCAATAATGTTTGAGAACATGTAAGCAGAAAATTATTCCAAGGGTTAATTATTTTCCATGGAAGCAGATGGGACATACTAACTTTTGCTACTATTTAAACTTTTTCATGCAAAACCAAAAGTTGTCTAGTTTTATTCAAGATGTTTGGACTTACTTTGCAGAGCTGAAAAAGAAATATCTGTAGTAGTGAGACACTGGTTTCTACGATGTGGATGGTACTGGTATAAGTAATAGAGACCATTTATTTAATATTTATTGGCTTTTTGTAGAGAATCTTCTGCCTGGCTTCTGCACCTGGCGTATTACATGATAAGTGCTTTAGACACTTAAAAATAAGTTGAGTATAATTATATAAAATATTTTGACTGAGTTCTCTGGAGTCCTTTTGAGCAGTTTCTCATTTATTACAATGTAATAAAGAAGACAGGTGAGATTCTTCCTTGTTTCAATACAAATGCAGCTTTTTTGAAACAAAAAGGCTTACAAGCAAAATACAGTATTTCCACACATGAGAAATTTTCAGAAATATTTCTGACCATAAATTTGCATGGAAAAAGCTGCCAAAGTGTGTGGGTGCATTTCAGATGCAGTTACTTCCAAATTTGAAAGGATCAAATACATGAGACAAATCTAGAATCTTTACATGATTATACTAAAATTTAATACAAAATGCCATTAATGTTTTGTAACTGAAATTGCATATACTGAAAGTCATAAATCCCAGAGCTCATTCTTCCAACCATGGAATAACATTCTGAACTCATATATGTTGGTATAAGAACTGCTATATTATTGCTGTTATACTGCATTTTTGTGGTGCCACATGTTGCAAATAACATCTTAGACAACTAATAAGAGCATGAAAATAAAATGTTCCTTTCTTTATGTTAATTCAGGGTAGGTAACATTTTTGATAAACCCAGAAAAGGTGATATTGAAGTAAGTGATAAAGAACACCTTTGTTTGTACTCTTGCAGGTCTTATCAGCTCTGCAGACAGGTACTAGGTAACAGGATGAGGCTGAATGATTATTGATCAATTTTCTGATTATACAGTTGAGATAATTACCTCCCACCAAGTCAGTATGCATTTTCAGTCATAATGATGCATGTTCAGACAAGAACTGATATGATGTTGTTAGAAGAAAGATTTCCAAAATCAAGTATTTCCTGTATTAGAGCATATTTAGGAAGTTTTGGAAACTTTGTTTTTAATCATTGTTAACTACCAACACCACCCACTTTATTTCCTTATTTTAATTATAAATAAAATATACTCAAGATACTTCTTAGATTCTGTGGAAAACATTTGTTATTGTAGCTTAAAAGAGAAAAGTAAAAAAACCTCAGCAGTATGATTGAAGAACGTTAGTGAATTCAGCACTAGAAATGAAGATTATATATTACTAAGAGGCTTGAAAAAAATTCTTCATCTATAACCGGCTGTAATAAAACCACCTATATGAAACCAAGTAACATATATATATATGTAGTCACAGATCTTATGCTCCAGTACAGCAATTGTGGTTTTACTTGATTTTGAAATAGTTATGACAGAATCAGTCCCTTTTAAAGGTGACGTACAGTCAGATAAGATATATTGCTAAAGCTCCACAGAAGTCTGTAACTGCATATTTTATAGGTATATCTTTTGCTATTGGAATTTGAATATGAAAATGTATTGCTAAATTTTAATATATTTATTTGAAAAATGCTTCTTCATGAAAAGAGCAAGATTTCATTAGGTATATTGATTCAAAATGTTTTTTAACTATAGAGGCACTTATGTTTATTCTCATTGCTGTGAAGGTAGTCTCTGGTAACTGAGTCAGAAGCATCTTTACCTAGACTGGATCATATCTTGCTTCCTGAGTCAGCTTTCACAAATTATAGATTAGCAATCTTCCACGCGTAGTTTTCTTCCAAAGTACAGTGAACATAGTAATTTGCCTGGAACTGCCATCTAAACACTATTTAAAAACAAAAAAAAAAAGGGGGGGGGGGTCCTTTTCATTAAGTAAAAGGAACATAAGACAGGAACTGTATAATAAATTCAATTGGAATGGAGAATTTATGTAGTGAAATAAGAGGTAAAAATCTTTTGTTGGTTACCTTGAAGCATTTTAATATGCCAGAGTATTTCAGAAAAGCATTGCAAATACTGCACTAAAGGTTTCTCAAATTGATATTAAATTTCCTTGTTTTGAGAGGGAAAGGACGGATGAAGGCAAGTATTTATTTATTATTAGAGGAATTGAGATTTAACAGTACCATTATTTGAGCAGACATGGTAAAAACCACTTACCTTCTAATGCACCTATGAAATGAAATACAAGTCTAAGTATTCTGTTGGCAACAGTAATCTTTGCACTGGTTTCTACAGGCTGTGGATTGGGTCACAGTCAGTCATTCACATAGTACACATTTACACACATTTTTTGAACCAATACTGTACTCTTAATGATGCGCTTTAATGATGACAGAAATATTAACTGTGCACACCAAAGATATCTTTACACAATTTCCTAATATCAATTACTATTTCCATATAAAGGAAAGATCTGGCATCCTGTGAATAAAAGATTTCAAAAGCAAAATTAAATATATTCATCACCCAAATTTATGTAGCACAGAGAAACTGACATCTGTATCCACTTACATGCATAATAAACAGCTTACTAATAAATACATATTAAAATATCCCCATGTTTCAAGTTCTTGTTGGATGCTCTTCCTTTTCACTGTACTGATTGCAGTGGTATTCAGGGTGAGACGCCGAAATGGCAGGATGAGCTTTCTTCCCACTAAGCTGTATGATCGAATGAGAGTGTTCAGAAAAATATTTTATAATTAATGCTGCCTGCACAAAAAGGGCATCACGTCACTGTTCAGAGATGGCAGACCCTATTTCACTGGCTAGACTACACATCTATTATTGTGTACAGTTCTAAGCACCTCAGTACCAGAAATATCTGAATCAGTTGGAAGGAAATAGGAAAAAAGGGGAGAAATACGAATTAAGGAGGAGAGACTGTAGATACAAAGATTGTTACATGTAATAGAAGAAATTTCCGCAGACTGGGCAGATTTTCTCTAATTGTAACTGTATTATATCAATATTCTTTGAATTCAGTGATTGGAACAGGATTAAAGGAATAGTTATATACAAAATACCTGTTTTTCAGACATCCTCCTAATTGCCTCTCTTCAGTCAATATGTAGTTCCAGTGGTCGTTTCCTATGTTTAATTACCAATTTCTCCTTTCCCTGCAATAATTTCATATATAATATGGTCAGTGGTCTGCTAATATAAAACAATCCAGCATCTGGCTTGAGTCGAATGTATTTATTTTGCAATGCTGACAGTAAAGCTTCATGTATGTGTTTATACATATACAAAAATACATATATATGATTTTTTTTTCCTGAAAATGCTAAGAAGTCATATGGGACAAACAAAACACAAGAAAATTCTAAAAAAACTGCAGTGAAAAAATGTGTGAGAAAAGCAACCTCACAAAAATTTAAATTATGAAAATAAATCTGCCTGAATTTCTGTATACTTGCACAAACCCAAACCCACACCCACACAAATACTTGTGGGAATCAATTTGTTACAGTGTTCAATCAATTTTCATGTTGGTTTTTTTTTAAATATGGTCCCTGATACATTTAGTGAAATATAGACACATAAGAGACAACTGTGTGTAAATCAGACTTCCTCAGTTTGCGTATTTGATTTTGCAATCAAAACAACATTTTTTTAGCATAGATTTTATCCTACTAATTGTAATTATAGCATAGCAAAACTTTAAGTCCCTCTGCAGTGGAAGGATATTTAAAATTAGCTCCCTAATCTCTGTATTTGGGCAACCTGGTCTAGTGGGAGGTGTCCCTGCCTATGGCAGGGGGGTTGGAACTCGATGATCTTCAAGGTCCTTTCCAACCTAAACCATTCTATGATTCTATGATTCTATGATTATTACCCAAGTATCATAACTATCATGACCTTCCCACCCACCCCCCACCATGTTTCCAGCTTTTGCTGCATTTATCCTTTTTTTTAATTGTTCTTGACCATGAATTGGCTCTGCTCTGAGTCTTGCTCTCAGTTGCGGCTTTATAGTTTTTTTCTGTTGAGCTTCACTTGGCTATTTGTTTCTTCTGCTGATTGCCAGCATTTGATATTATCCTTTAGTCCATCATGTCACTTAAATTCTTTGCCTGCTGTTATCTTTTTCATCTGTTACTCAGAGATTGGAATTCTTTGTTAAAATCTGGGCAAATAAACAAGCCCAAACATCAAACCCTCCTGTTTTATTTCGTGATCTTTCAACGGAGTGTTCTATCTAAACTGTTACATCTTTCTAATGGCAACCTGCTGTGACTATTCTCTTTCATTTCCTTTCATTTATTGTTTATTTAATCTAAGCATACAGAGACTAATAGACACATTCTACTTTGTTGCTTTTTCAATAATTTTTCCTTTTTCTTCTGAATGATTATTGATTATATAATAGTCACTTTTATGACATTCATGGCTAGGCTCATTTGCCAGCTTCCATGCCTGAACAGTTTACAGAAATGCAATATTTATTGACTTCTATTATCCAGTACTTTCACTCAACATAAATGGCTTGTGGGAGAAGAGTCTCATCAGGGGATGTCATCGAGGTGATAGGATGCCTGCCCTTTATCAAATTAGAATGGGCGAAGAGATCATTCTAACTCCTGTCTATCCTTAATGGATACCTCCCTTAACATTTTCTAAGGTTGATACCTTGAAGAAAAGTAAAGAAACAGAAGCTAAACTTAGAACTCAGAACTTTTTCCTTTGATTTCTCTATGGAGAACATCAGGAAGAATTGTATTTATTCAAAGTAAGAAAAGTGCAAAAGAGTACTCTGAAGGCATCTTAGTGGTCATTCTGTATCCCGACCAGTCAGTCACAGTTAAATGGATATTTAAGCTTGAAAAAATGTACTGGCAAGAAAACCTGTCAGCAGTTCCAGACGGAGGCTTCCAGGCAGAATGTTATCCAGCCGTAAGACAGCTACAGTCTTTCGGGAACAACATTTACAAGCTGTTCATACTGGTAAGATCAGGAAACCAAGTCTGATTTGTGGTAAAAGCTCTAGGGCATGTTTATACTATCTGCTTTACTGCCACTAAAGTATTAATCCGGGTGTTCAGGTTCAAAAAAGTGACCTAATGACTTGAGTTAAGAAATTAATCTGAAATAAGTAGAATAAGATAGTTTCTGGATTTTTTTTTTCACATCCATGTCTATTTGATGTACTGGAATTGTTACATAAGTTTTAATTAGCAAAGTGGATTGCAGTGCAAATGAAAAACATAGAAATGTTTGAGAGTTGCAACTCTGCCTGATCGACTGGTTTGGAACAGTTGACTCAAAAGTTGTGTTTTTCTGAAGAACATGGGTTTACCTTTACTTCATATTATTGTCCCCTCATACTATTTTCCATCCCTTCAAGTATTGTAGGCTCCATTTGAGGATATCCAAAATGTGTTTCATGGGTTGCAAATGATCTATGAAGTGTTTGCATGTTCTGCAGAGGACTGGTTCTTTATTCATGGTCAGCCTCAAGTGATCCAGCTGATTGCCAACACTGTAATGAACGTTCATAATCACGTTATGCTGGAAGACCACCAGTGCTCAAGAGAGTGATGATAGGAGCTGATCAGAGCTCTGTGCATCCCACTGCCATGGCACCAAGACACCGGCACAACTCAGAAAACCCTAAAGTAGACCCTGAATGTTCTTCCCATCCTTCCCACTGTTCTGCATGGGAACAATATTCCTTTGTTAAGTCTGTTTCAGGGACAACTCAGAGTCTTTCCCTGAGTTTTGAGAGATGGGGAATTCCCAGTTCGATGTGCAATCCGAAAGCTTTGAGGAGCTGTGGAGGGGCAGAGTTACTACAGCATAGGGCCCAAGACTGCAAACACATGCCCTGGTGAAGAGCTGCTCTGTTATGCTTATGTATTCTTGTATATGCAAAACTATCCTGTATGCAGACATTGGGAAGAAAAATTGAGTTTATATTTTAATTCCAAAGCCTAAATCTTTTAAATTGACTGTTTAGTCTATCTGTCTTTAAAATTTTGTATTTTCATATGTTCAGATAAACACTTGTAAATGTTAGATTCAATACCCTTATATATTCCTTCTCTTTTTTCCCCAAGTAGTAAAACAAGTAGTAGTAAACAAGATTATTTTTTGAAATTTTATAAATCAGCTTTTAATTCGTAGACTAGCGTCTCATATGATTTCTAATTTTTCTAATTCATTAATTCACTTTTTATATGTTACAGTCATTTAATCGAACAAATGTTCATGTGTGCCTATATACTTTAGGCTGAGCTTTCTTCTCACTTAAGTTCCTTTCCTTTATCCATGGAAATGTATAGAGCACTTTGTTTATTTAGCAAGTAAAGCAATTATCCCAGTACCATAGTGGAAGAAATTTAATGAGGAATCTGTCAGGTCATTCATAGCTGAAGACACAAAAGAAGCACCAAGATATTTTCATTGTTGGTGAAAGACCTACAAGCACTGACATGACACCTCTCTCCTCGAAAGATCTGTATAGAAGTCATCTGATTACCAGTGATCAAAAGGGAAATTTAAAACTAAAGGATATCAGCCTGGCAGACATGGGTGTTTTTTTCACTGACCAACTCCATAAAACTTGGATTGCACAGCGTGTGGGCAGGCAACACTCCTACAAGGGCTGCTTCACTATGTGGCTGAGGCTGTTCCATCTCCAGGTGCCTCAGGCAACGTCTCTTATTCCAGCCAATTCTTGCCCTATTTCTATATACCTTTTTATTGTATGTTGCTTAGTCTTCTTTGAAGTCTGAGAGACTGGAAGCACAGAAGTCATTATGCACAGTTTATTTTCAAATATAATCACACACTGGTTATTGCCAAAGCATAAAAAAATTAAATGAAGAAAGCCCCATGAAATTACATACGAAAATAATGTCCCTATCTGTGGGACAGTATTTTTTCTTTGATTGTGTTTCTGTAACAAAGAAGTCCCGTGTTTTACAGTCTTCTTTAGATTCTTTGATGAAGCATGGATAAAGTGCTGGAGTAGAGGAGGAAACAGTATTAAATATAGACATTTCAGATATATTTTTCTTGTGAGCAGAAAGTGTTAGAGTTGCAATACTATATACGTCCCTATTCTTAGAGAGAGTAAAATGCTGTGTTAAAGCAGAACAGTCAAATGTTACTTTATTTTGGTATGTATGTGCAAACCAGCGACTCATTTGCCCCTAGATAATTTAGTTTGTGTTAGTACACAGAAATTAAGATGCTTACTTGAATATTTTAGCAGTTTTATAGACCTTCCCCATGATACTTTAGGCAATTATTAGATTTTCTCTCTTTCTATGAATTTTAATGTTCTATGTACTGATTAGCTATCTGAAACACGTGACTAATCTGAAAAACATACCTAAAATAGTTCTTGATGAAAATTCAGCTTTCATCCAACAATGATTAATTAGAAATCTTTTTGATCTTCACATCATTTAGAGGGATTAAATGTTCATATTTTCTTCAGGTTGTCTGGCACTCGTATATATGGGACACTGGATCAGAAGACTATAGAGATTTTTATTTTTGAAACTACTTTTTAAAATAGGTTTTGATATGGTGCAGGGTAGCTAGCCACATTATAGAGGTCATATACCTTGGTGAAAATACTTCTATCGCATTTCTCAAAGAAGATGGATGCATTTCAGTTGTGTTATCTGACCTAGCCTAAAAAGTGAGAGGACTTTTTTTGTCTCTAAGAAACAAGGCCATTTCTCAACTCAGCAATAGAGCTGTTCCAATTTACATTTACTATAGATTTGTCATATCATATGTGTAATTCATAGGCTTAAAACAGTGGCTTGCTAGTGTATGATATATTTTTTCAGTTGGAATGGCTGTGATGTACGTTATATTTGTGCTTGCAAAATGGTGTCTACTTTAAAGAAAATACTTTAAATTAGAATTAAATTAGAATCCAGATTTATAAAAAATAAGTCAATCTTTTTTAAAATGGAGTCTGACAATGTAATTCAGTATTTTCCATAATTGTAGAGAACTGTCATGTTGTAATGTTTAATTTCTAAATTGCATAGTTCAAGTGTCTTATTTTAGATGATTAAAAATTTGCGGTACTTAAGGGGATTTTTATTCAACCTGTAAGTACATTCTTGAAATTTCTTTCTGAAATCTGAGGAATTAGTCAGGAGGTGTGTGAACTGCTGTGCAAATTCTCTGATTTTGCAGTAATATTTTGCAAACAATAAATAACTTAATAAAAATTTCAAATATTATCTTTTTTTTTAGAAAGTCACTCTTCTTTAGGTAAGATGTTTTCATTTAGCATTTTGACTCCCTTAAAATCTTGTGAATCTAATTTAAATTCACTGTAAATAGTTGAGCCTCTTACTCTGGGGACACAGAACATGTTCGCAAATAGTTTGCTGCTTTTCATTGTAAGTAAATGATATAAGTTGCTGAAAGCTATCTTCATATAATTAATCTAGTTTGTGTAGCCAGTGATTATTAAAGGCTGCTGAACATTTCTGTTTTACATTAACCACCTCTGAGAAGGTGACGACATATGAATTTGATAGCCAGCAAGTTGGGCAAACCATCTGTTTATAATTTTTAATGCAATTTTGCAATGACTGCCAGGTGAGTTTCTAGGAATTCTATTTTAAAAATCAAGTAAATAAAATTACCAGTACAGAGGTGAGCTATAAAATCATTATTATTGAATCATAGGTTATATGAAACAAATCTGAAGGTCAGTTTATTCTAACATATTCTCCAAGAACATTGTTTCCTAAGAATGTGCTGGAAACATTTAATAATGATTGAAATTATACGTGCCCCCCCCCAAACCCCTAGCCAGCTGATAATTCCTTGTGGCCTGAAACAGCATAGGAATTCAGACATTCTGCATGAAGAGACAGAAGGAGAGAAACTCAGTGATAAACTACATCTCTGAAAGTAAAGTCCTGTTAGATGGCAGTGGTTAGCTAATGCACCTAAACATTGGGTGAGATGACTATTGAGTGTGTAGACAGAGCAGAATGCAGTTGAAAACACCCCATTCATTCACTGGGAGATGCCCTCTCTTAGTGTGCACGGGAAGCAAGCCAGGGAGACGCTGAGAGTAAGGGTAAGCTCTTAGGGCCTGCCCCTAAGATGCACCACTGGGTGCCAGGAGGTGCTTCTGTGGGGTTAGGAAGAGAGAGCAGATGTGTATGCTGAAGCAGAACGTGCACCACCTCGCTGCAGTAACTAGCTCACACCTCTCTTCAAGGGTTTAATAAATGCTAAATACGTCTGTTACCTACAGCCTTGAGGAATAAAGGGAGAGACTATATTTTAAAGGCCCCTGGAGTGAGATTCTGTCTAAGTTAAGGGAATTACGTTAATTAGGCAGTAGCTTTAGGAGGACTGCTTCATTAAGGGAAGGTTACGATGACTTTTACTTTCTAAGTTTTATTCAGGGCTCATTTATCTCTGAGCTGTAGAAGAAAAGGTGGGATGTCCAGGCAGTCCCACTCCCCGTTCCTCCATCCCCACATACATTCCCGCTCTTCACTATGGGCGAGAGTGAGGGTACAGGACTTCTGTATTCACCTCTTTTAACTGATGGGGGAATTTCGGGAGAATATCCTAACCACAGTGGCTTTTGGTTAGTGCTGATGAAGAAGTGGTTTACCTTTTCTGTTGAAGCTGTCACACAGATTAGAGAAGAATTTAAGGTTAACTGGGTCAAAGATTGCATAAGTAAATAATGTTTCCTGGAGGTTAAATGTCTTACCTCAGATTATTACAGTCCATATGCTGGTCAGCACTCCCAGCTCTTTCAAGCATTTACACATAAAAGTCATTGCACGAAATTCATCGACTCTTGTTCTGAAGAAAAGTGAGGGGGAAGGGCAAGCATAGGAGAAATCCAAAAAGCCTGAAGAACACTTCCAACCTCTGTCAATTAAGAAGGAAACAATTCCACTAATGGTGCCTTATATACAATGTAAGACATTTTCTGTGTTTTTCAAAGTACAAAGTAATTGACGGCTATAATTATATTTAGCCATATGATTCAAATGAATAAAACCCCATGACTGCAGTACAAGGTGTCTTGCAAAGAGTGTAGCTGTTAAAAACAAATTGGCCTGCCAGTGAGAGTTATTGAATTTAGGACCTTTCTTACAAAGATGGAATAGCTAATGAGAAAATGAATGTTCTGGATCCAAGGTGATGTGCCCACACCATTTGAACACTGCGGTCCTGGCTGGAAATGTTTTGTCCTGAAAAAGGCACATGGTTTTGTCTTTTGTTCAGGACTTTCCTGATGAAAGTGCAGATAAAATAAACCTATATGTATGTATGAAGGCAATCTCCCCCCGATCTTGAGTCCTTGAATTTACACATGCATGTTGAAATCTAAAAATGTACTTTACTATATTATTAAGCCATTTATGTGGGAAAATAAGATACATCCATTTATGTTAGTTACAGTCTGTCAGCACTGACAATAAAATAGTTTGTAGATTGTGGGAGAAGGATTATATTCTTCTCAATAATACAACAATAGCACAACATCAAGCCCTGCTGTGTACAGGCTTGTTTTCCTTGCAGTTTGCTTGGAAGATCACAGATTTCTAGCCCATATATAATATCTCTAAGTACTACGTATTACACTGCGAACAATACATGAGTCAGATGTTCAATGGATTTTTTTGATAAATAGCATTTATTATTACAAATAATATTTATGTAATATTTGTTTTGCATTATTTATTCTGTAGCAGAGAACTCATGCCTTGGAAGAAAAAACCTGACTAGTCTGCCAAATCCACCTTATCTATTTATCAGCTTCCTTTCAAATTTTTCCATTGATATCTGAAGTGGAAGAAGGTAGACGATGTTTCTTCTATTACAAGCCTTGATGGCAATGAAGTCTTGTTTCACATTGCTGTACTATGTGTTTAGAGTTTACTTAGCAAATTATCTTATTAGTAGTTTTTGTTATTTTATTTATTTTAGAAAAGCTCCTTACATTTTTTCTTCCAATACCCCGTGTTTTGATCACTTGTCAAAATCAATACTAACTGAATGAAAAGTTGTATAGCTCCTCAGGGTTTCTTGCTGTGATTTTGGCTGGAATTTAGCTTTGTTTCTTTTTATTTTTTGAAGCTGCTTTTTTATCTTGCTGTGAGAATATCAGACAGCCACCAAATATTTGGCTTAAAAAACAAACCACTTTTGGCTGTAACATTCCGAGGTTAAATGACTATCTTTAATGAGCAGAAGCAGTGACTCTTCATTTCAAATATGCAGGGAAGCTAAAGAAGAATCTTTCTGTGCTTGCTTGTGGCACTGAATGATGGGAAATATGCTTAAGGGTAAGTATCGGGGGTTTACACGTAAGATTTTATAGAGAATGGGTACCTGTGCTTAGAACTGGGACTGATCTTAAAGCTTTTAGATAGACTGGATGAAAGTAAAACTCATTCTCCAAGAAATTAGAATTACTTCTTCTAACTACACAGATGTAAAGGCCACTATTCAATCATCAAAATTCAAGTGAGATACGCCCTAAGTGAGATACCAGCCAGAATTCCCAATTGGAAAGATTAATCTGGTATTTTTCATAGAAAATACATGGAAGAAGAGTATAGATCCCCAAGAGATTTCCCCCGTTTCATAAAGCAACCAACACATATAATACATCTACAAAAAAGAACACATCCTTATCTCATTTAAATTAAAGTGAACAAAAGCAGCACAATAATCTCAAATAAGGGAAAAAAACCCATAATATTTATCTGTCAGAGTTGTATGTTGTAATTTGTCATTCCTACATTTCCTAATGGGTTAAGTTTTACTGACACTAATGTGATGATCACTAACAAACTAATACATTTTACAAAGGTAATTTGGCAATGCATTCTATCATTGCTGATGAGAATGAAGTCTTTCTTTATTAAAATTAGAATGCAATAGCATTTTTATTTTTACATTAGCCAGTTTGTAAGGACATAAAGAAAATGTATACTTACTCCAGTATGACAAATGCCAGTTTCCAATAGCTCTTCTTCAACTGTCTGATGTTTCGTGTGCATATTAATTTGTTCAACAGAAATACATTAAGCTGTATTTACATGTTAGAGATCAAGAAATATTTGAAAGAATTGTAGTCTTCTGTACTGTTTCAGTGTTTAGAACACAGCTGTGCTTTAAAAAGTGTGTATATCGTTTCACAATTGTTTGTGTATGTAAAGGATACTGTAACAAGTAAAATATGAAATGATTTTAAATAATATCCTGCAATGTCAGCTTTGGCTATCAGAGTCAAATTTGATTCTTCCCATGAATGCTAGTTACTAATGAACTTGTAAGTTAAATTTAGTCAGTGAATTATGTCTGGACAACCACATTAACTTCAAATTATGCTGCTGGTGACACTTGAAAAGTACTTTGACTTCAGAGTGTTTTGTCATGTAAGTGACTATAATTTAGGAAGCAATTCTTTTGATAGTGCATTAAACAGAATAAAATTTGGAAATCTCTTTTTAGTCTTTTATTGCAAAAAATGGGAACTATGATATCTTATTTTGGTTGGTGAAGTAAGAAGAAATGGGCAAGAGATCTGATATTCAAAAATAGTACTTTTGCATAATTGAGGTACAGAATTAAATTAGTTTTAACTTCACAAATTTTTAGAAATGTACTTAGTAATAGATGCTGTCTGCGAGAAGACAAACTCCTAGTCCAACAGGTTTTTTATCCTCTGTTTATTCAAAATACTGTAGGATGTTACAAATTAAATTTGGTTGTTAATCTCTGTGATTATACTACAGAATATTTATGAAAAAATTTCAAATGCTTTATACTATGGATATATGTATGCATAAATATGTGTGTGTATAGATGCATGTTTTTATATTTATTCTTTATCTCTATATCCATATTTAAATGTATTTGTATTTGTACTTCCGTAACAACTTACAGTTGAATCTAGGAAATCTGTTTCCCAAAGCATTTTAGCTAAAACGGATTGCTGTATCCTTTATTATGGTGGTGAAAGTAGTACTAAATTCAAGGCAATTGTATCTCCAAAGGAATCTCAGGACATTTCACCTCTGTAAGGGACTTGCTTTAGTGAAACTCATTTTCTTTCTCCCTCTCTCATTTTCTGGTGTGACATTCTCTGTTTTCAAAGAAACATTCCTTTCCTGAACACTTTTTAAGATGAGCTTCAAACTGATTGCTATTTTGACTCTTTGACAAGGGCAATTTTCAACAACTGTCATTTTGTCCAATCCAAAATCTACCTTCTGTGAAAACTTTGCGTGTTTGTTTTAATGTTATCTTAAATAATTCTCTTAGCATTGTTATGGTCTTTACATCAGCTGTCTTCTCTTTTAGTTTCAACAGCAATCGCGTAGATGTTACTAAACTATCCTTGCAGACACATCAAATGTCTGATTAGTGCTGGTAAAATTAAGAATTATTTGCCCTCATGGGTAGTCTGAGTGTGGCACTTCCTCTTCAGCCCACACCTCACATTAGGAAAAGAAGGTGAAAAAACTAGCCGACGCTGAATCTATTCAAACAGAAGAGATGAATTCCAGACATGGGAGTGAGGGTGGCCCCTGGCACTGTGTGCAGATATGTGTCTGTTCGGTGTGGCAGTGAGTCTGCCATGTTACAACAAACCAGACAAACAATGTAGATACTCCTGTGCAGCACACACGTGCTCGGTGTGAAGAATCCCACGCGTACACTGCTGCAGGACTCCTTTCAAATTAGCATCCCAAGACTTGAGTCCAGTAGACCTTTGCCTGGATTTATTCTCCCACTAAGGAGAAGCATTCTAATACAATAAATACACCTAAGGTTAAGACAGGTTAAGAAGGACTTGCAAAACAAGCATTTAACTTCTATAATGAAATTATTTTGATCTGAAAAAACCCCACAGCTTATTCATTGGGTTAGCACTATATATACCTTAATGCTGGAAATTTTATGATAACAATATGAAAAATGTATTTAAAACAAAGACACTTTGATAGCCACTTCTTTCTTTAAGTTGTATTAGAGAAAATACCTTCCCTCTGTTATATTTGCTATTTCTATTGACTTTAGATTACCCATAGTCATTTTAGAATAGAATAGTTCCAGTTGGAAGGGACATACAATAATCATCTAATCCAACTTAAAGCATTCATCAGACTTAAAGTATTTTTTGATTGTTTGTTTCTAGTTCCTTTATTAATTTATGGTAATTTTATTGTTATTTTGATTCTTTTCCTGAAGAGGTGGTAAAAATTAAATTTCAGATTAAGAAGTCAAGAATGCTTCTCTAATAAGCGCTAAAAATTTTTCAAAACTGAAAATCATTATTCGTGCGCTGTATACAAAATGGAAGAATGTTCAACGTTTTCCTTAAGGACCTAGTTACATCTTTTACCAATATAATGCCATTTACTGCAACATAGTATCAGACTGATAATCCCTATGAACTTCAGAAAAAATAGTGGTATATAACCCATATGAATGTTTTAAGGACCACATAAATAGCCACACAGCATGTAATTTTCAATTGCTTTTCTTTCCTCTTCCCATCTGACTCAGTTATTCTTGAGCCAAGTGCTGATTAACATGATTTCCAAAAGTACAATGTACAAAATTATAGCACTTTGCTAAAACAGTGATCAATGTGCTAAAGGATACAAGCTGGCAGAAAGCAGTAATAGTGGGGATGAGAAAACATTTTGAAAATGGAGCATGATTTGGATTTGCTGTCATTGACTTCAGACAGTTACCTAAACAATGTAGAATTCTGCTGTAGGGGCTAAGGCGTCTGTCAAACCCAGAAATTTAAAAACAGATGTTCAAAAGAACTGAAAATAATGGAGAAGAGAAAAAAGAGAAGACAAGCCTTCTTCTGTAGTACTTTGCTCCTTGTAGGTAGGGCCAACTGCTTTAGTTGTAGTTGTCCAAGTGGAGAGCAGTGATGAGTGGTGTTCCTCAGGGGTTGGTACTGGGACCTGTACTGTTCAACATCTTTGTTGGTGACATGGACAATGGGGTCGATTGCACCCTCAGCAAGTTTGCCGATGATACCAAGCTGTTTGGCGAGGTAGACATGCTGGAGGGGTGGGATGCCATCCAGAGGGACCTGGACGGGCTGGAGAGGTGGGCCCAAGCCAACCTCATGCAGTTCAACAAGGCCAAATGCAAGGTCTTACATCTGGGTCAGGGCAATCCCAAGCACAACTACAGGCTGGGCGGGGAATGGCTGGAGAGCAGCCCTGAGGAGAAGGACCTGGGTATGCTGATCGACAAGAAGCTCAACATGAGCCAGCAATGTGCGATCGCAGCCCAGAAGGCCAACTGCATCCTGGGCTGCATCAAAAGAAGTGTGGCCAGCAGG